>CAUYQG010001945.1:0-15439 GCA_963574415.1 Tarsius wallacei
CACATCTAATAATGGAGTGCCAACCACTGTGACAACTATCGCAGAGAAAGGACAGTTATGGTGGCACCCATCGCAGAAGAGTGTGAGTCACTGGTAAACTCAATTTGGAGGGGGTCCAGTCACTGGAACAACTATCACAGATGAGGGCCAGTCACCATGGCACCCATCACACAGAACAGCCATCCACTAAGACATGCATCACAAGCCGGGCTCTGTGGATCAGCCTGTAATCCCACACTTTGGGAGGTTGAGGTGAGTGGATTGCTTGAGACCATGGGTTCGAGACCCTCCTGGGCAACTTGACAAGACCTGATCTCTACAATAAATATAAAACTCAGCCAGGCATGGTAGCGTGTGCTTGTAATTCTAGCTACTCAGAAGGCTAAGGTGGAAGGATCACTGAAGCCCAGCAGGTCGAGGCTGCAGTGGCTGGAGGTGGCTACTGCACTCCAGTCTGGGTGACAGAGTGAGACTCCAACTAAAAAAAAAAAAATCCATCACAGGAGAGGTGTAGTCACTAGGTACCCATCAAAGAGAATGGCTAGTCAACTAGGCATTCATAATAGGTGAGGGTTAGTCACTGGGGTACCCATCACAGAGGAGCGGTAGGATTAGGGTTAAGCTTAGGCACCCAGCACAGAGGAGGACCAGTCACTGAGACACTAACCTAGGAGAAGGGTGAATCACTAGTTCTTCCATTAAAGCAGAAGACCTATTAATGGGGCACTCATTTCACAGGAGGTTCAGTCACCAGGACACCCATCACAAAGGACAGCTGGTCACTGAAGTGCCCATCATGGATGAGGCCCAATAAGCAAGATACCCATCACAGAAGAGGACTTGTAACTGAGGCAACAATTATGGAGGAACGTCAGTCACTGTGACACAAATTCACTTCCCCAAACTATGGGAGGGTGTCAAAGTCAGGAAGCATGGCACCAGCCATAGTCAAGGAGCACATGGCCACACAGGAATGTAGCAAGACAAAGTCCACTGTGACTTTTTTTTTCAGAGAGAGAGGTCAGTCACTGGAGTATGCATAGCAGAGGAGGACCTGACTCTGGGGCACCCCTCACAGAGGAAGTGTAGTCACTGAAAACCCATCACAGAGGACAGCCAGTCACTGAGACAGCCATCACAGAAGGTCAGAGGACCAATCACTGAAGATGCCATCACAGCAGTGGGTCAGTCACAGGAGAATCCTCAAAGAGGAAAAAGTCATTAGTACCTACAACGCTCAGAAAAGCCAGTTACTGTGCTACTCATAGCACAGTAGGGCAAAGCACTGGGGAACTAATTATGGAGGAGAGCCAGTCATTGAGACAACCTTCACAAAGGAGTGCTAGTAAGTGGGGTAACAGCTATGATGAAGGGCCCGTGACTGGGCCTCATATCACAGAGGAGTTTCATCCACTGTGTCATTCATAATGGAATATGCCCAGTCACTGAGGCACCCATTATGTAGGATGCCTAGTCACTGGTACACCATCACAAAGGAAGGCCTATCACTGGCACATACATACCAAAAGAGGATCAGTCACTGGGCCACCCATCACAGAAATTGGACAGCCTCTGAGGCACTGATTATGAAGAAGGCCCAGTCACTTGGGCAATTATAACAGAGGAGAACCAGTCACTGGGACACCCAACACAAAGGAGACTCATTGTCTGGTGCACCCAGCACAGAATAGGACCACCAGTTGACTGGGCACCCATCATAGAAAAGTGCCATCACTGGGACACCTATTATGAAGGAGACCCAGTCACTGCGGCAAATAACACAGAGGAAAGCTAATCACTTCAAAAACTATCAAAAAGAATAGCTGGATTGCTTGTGTCTTGAGCATCCAGAACAGAGGAAGTTTAATCATTAGGGCATCCATTATGAAAGAGGTCTAGCCATTAAGGAAAGCATCATAGAGGGGACATACTTATTGAGGTTCCTCTTTTGGGCAGGGGCATTCCTAGAGGCTCCCATCTTAAAGGAGAGCCCCAGTCACTGGGGCATCCATCACAGGAGGAGGCAATTCACCAGGACACACATCACTGTTGACAGAGAAGGGCTTATATTATGGTACAGATAACATAGGATTGTCACTCATTGGGACACCCATTATGGAGAAGGACCTGGCACAGAGACAGCCATCACCAGCCACTAAGGCAACTCTCACAGAAGTTGGTCATATCCTGAGACACAGATGATAAAGGAGACACAGACTCTGAGGTACCCAATAGGAAGTGTGTCAATCACTGGGACATTGATCACAAGGAAAGCCAGAAACTTGGGCACCCATCACAATGGAGGTCAAGTCAGTGAGGCACACATCACAAAGCAGGTATAGTCTCTGGGTGGCACTGATCTAGAGGAAACCTAGTCACTGGGAACCAATCATAGTGTAGAGACAGTCTCTGGGGAACCCAGCACAGAGGGAGTCAGTAACTGGGGTACTCCTCACAGATGAGGGCCAGGAACTGGTGCACCAATTACAGTTAAAGGCAGTCACTTGAGCATCACTCACAGTGGACGGTCAGTCAATGTGCCCAAACAGAAGAGGGACAGTCACTGAGACAAATAACACAGACCAGAGCCAGTCACTGAGATAGCAAAACTGTAGAGGACCAGTCACTCGAATACATTATACAAAGGAGAGTCTGTCATTGGGCACCCAACACAGAGAAAGGGCAACCACTGGAGCACCCATAATAGGGGAGATCAGTTATTGTTTCAACCATAACAGAAGAAGATCATTCACAGGGGTACTCCTCCCAGAGAAGGGCTAGTCACGGTCACACTAATTACAGAGGATAAACAGTCACTGAGTCATCTATCACAAAGGAGATCCAGTAACAGTGACACATCACTGGCGACAGTCAGTCACTGGGGCCCCCATCACAGAGTAGGACTATTTACTGTGACTCACAATTTGGAGAAAGACCTGTCACTTGGACACCAGTTACAAAGGAGGCCCAGTCAATAGAGCACTTATTGTAGATTAGGCCCAATCACTGATGCAACCTTCACAGAAGAGGGGAAATCACTGGGGCACCCATAATAGAGGAGGGTAAGTCACTCTTACACCCATCACAGAGGTGGGACATTCATGAATGAACCCCTCACAGAGAAGGGTTAGTCACTGGGGTTCTGGTTATGAGGAGGCCCAGTCACTTGGGCATCTATCACAGAGGAGAGTCATTCAGTCACTATGACACTCATAACAGAAGAAAGGCAGGAAATGGGATAGAGATTACAGAATAAGATTTTTTATTGTGGCATCTATTTTGGAGGAAGGAATGTCACTGAGCACCAATCATATAGGAGGCCCTGTCAATGGATTACTTATTAGGGAGGGAGATCAATCATTGAACATGCCCCCTAGAGGGGCATCCATTAAGGAGGAAACTTTGACACCCATGACAGAAGAAGGCAAGTTTTAGGGCACCCATCACATAGGAGGTCAGTCATTGGGATGCCCATAACAGTGGAAGAACAGTCGATGGAGCATCCATCAGAGGGTCGACTTGTCACTGGGTGACCTATCACAGAGGAGGGCAAATCATTGGACATTGGCCACAGTTGAGGATCTGCCACCTAGGCACCAAACTCAGGAGAACCAGTCAGTGAGACACCCATTAAAAATGAGGGACATTTGCTTGGGATAGTTATCACAGAAGAGGTGCAATCACTGAGGCACCCATTAAAAAGGAGGGCCAATCACTTGGATAACCAACACAAAAAGGTTCAATCACTAGAACCTCACTACAGAGAAAGGGAAGTCACTAGGAAAGCCTTCACAGAAATGCTCAATCATTGGGGTACCCATCACAGAGGAGGGCTAGTCATTGGGGCATCCATCACAAAAAGGACAGTAAATGGAGCACCCTTCACAGTGGTGATCCAGCCTCGGGGACACCCCTTACAGAGGAGGCACAATCAATGGAGAACCTATTTTGGAGGAGGTCCAGGCACCGGAACATCCATCACTAAGGAGGACGAGCCACTGGAACATACATTATGGAGCAGACCCAGAAACCAGGGCACCATCAAAGAGGAGGATTTGAGTTTGGGCACATATTTTCAGAAGGCCCAGTTACCAGGACATGAATCATAAAAGATGGCTAGTCACTGCAGCATCCATCACAGAAGATGGTCATTTATTGGGTCATCATTAACAGAGAAGAAAAAATCACTGGGCACACATTATGAAGGAGGCCCAGTTACTGTGACACACACACAGAGGAAAGCTTTTCTCTGGGGCACACAACATGTATGAAGGAGAGTCCCTGGAGCACCAATAACAGAGGGGGCCTAAATCGCTGTGACACACATTATGGAGGAGGCACAATCACTGGGGTATCCTCAGAGGACACTCAATCAATTGGACACCCATTATGGATGAGGGTTAGTAGTTGGGACACACATCATAGAGGAGAACAAATCACTGGGGAAAGAAATATAGAGGAGGGCTAGTCACTGGCCAACCATCACTGAGGAGGAACAGTCTCAGGATCACCCATATGGAGGAATACCAGTCACTACAGCACCAACATAAAGGAGGTCCAGTCACGGAAACACTGAACACAGGATAAGACCAGTCACTGGGAAACAAGTTAAAGGGGACAGTGAGTCACTGGGACACTCATTTGGAAGATGGCCAGGCACTGATCACTCATCACAGATGTGGGATAGTCACTGGAGCACAATTTTATGGATGACTAATTACTTAGGCAACTATCAAAGATGAGTGCCAGTCACTGAGGCACACATCACACAGTCAGACAAATTATTAGGACACCTATTTTATAGGAGGAGCACTCACTGAGGCATGTATTACACAGCAGGTCAGTCACTGTGGCAGCATTTACCGAAGAGGGACCGTTACAAAGTTATAGACATCACAAAGATAAGGCCTAGTCACAAGGCTACTTATCACAGAAGAGGGCCTCTCACTGTGGCATCCAACACAAAGGAGGGCAAGGCAAAGTGGCAACAGTTATGAAGAAGGGTCAGTCACTGACACTCCCATTAAATATGAGAGTCAGTTACTGTGGCACATGAGTGGGTCAGTCACAGAAGGGAAAGCCACAAGGACATTCACCACAAAGGATATGTAGTCATTGGGCTATCCATAATTGAGAAGGTCCATTACATGGAACAGCCATTACAGAGGAAGGCTAGTCTTATGATGGGACAAGGGGGCAACACTTATGATGGGACACCAGTCACTGAGATAACAATCACAGAGGTGAAGCAGTCACTGGGCTCCCATATTAAATGAATGATAATCATTGGGACACACATTATAAAGGAATCCTAGGCACTGGAGCGACAATCACAGAGGAGAACCAGTCACTGGAAAACCCATTAAAAAAGAGAAGCAGACAAAGGGGCACACATTGCAGAGAAGGAATATTCACAAGGGCACCCAAAGTATGAGGACAAGTCTGTGAAGCACTAATGAAAAAAGAGTGCCAGTCACAGAGTGCACTCATTACAGAAGAGTGCCAGTCCCTTGGGCTCATATGATTAAGGTGGACCAGGGACTAGGGCTCCCATTAGAGAAAAGTCTTTTTAAGATGGCATTCATCAGAGAAAAGAAACAGTCACTGGGGCATTTATAATTAAGGAGAAGTTGTCACTGAGGCACACATTACGGTCAAGGTCCATTCACTGAGGCATAAATCACAGAGGGAAGTCAGTCACTGGGGCACTCATTAAGAGGGCCAAGTCACTTGGGTTCTGATAACAAAGGAGTTCCAGTAAGTAGGATGCCCAACACAGAGGAAGCGTAGTTACTATGGCATTCAAAAAAGAGGTCCAGGAGTCACAGAGGCACCCATCACAGAGAAAGACTAGTTTCTTAGGCACACATCACAGAGGAGGGCTAGACACCATGTCACCCATCACAGAGAACCAGTAACTGGGTCACCCATAATGGAGGAGGGCCTGTCAATGAAGCATGGTTCATATAGGTTGGCGAGTCACAAAATCATCAGAGAAGAGCTTGTTCTTGGACACCCATTATGGAAGAGTCCTAATCACTAGGACTTCCATTTCAGAGGAGGACAAATCACGGGGACACCCATCACAGAATAAAGGCTAAACTCAGGGGCACCCATCACTAGAACATTTCAGAGGAGCCCTATTTCCTGGGGAATCTATTACAGAATAGGGTCAGTCAATGGGGCACCCATTATGGAGACTTCATCACTGGAGCAACAATAGTAGTAGCATTTGTCACTGGAACACTCATAATAGAGGACAAGTTACTAGAGCATCCAAAATGGATGAGGGTTACTCACTGGGGCACCCATAAGAGAGGAGGCACTGTCACTGTGACCCCCGTCATAGAGCAGTGCCAGTCACAGAGGCTTCCATCACAGCAGAGAGCTAGTAACCAGGCTACTCCTCACAGAGGAGACCAAGTCATGGGTACACCCATTAGAAGGAGGGTCAATCACTGTGGCACTGATTACAAAAGGGGACCAGTCACTGGGTCACCCATCACAAAACAAGCCAAGTCACTAGTGCACCACAGAGGAGGATTAGCCACTTGTACACACATTACAGAGGTAGCATAGTACCTGGAGTCTCCAAAAGTGAAGGGTCAGTCTCAGGGGTAACCATCAAAAAGGATGCCAGTCACTGAGCTAACAGTCAAACATTAACACCAGTCACTGTGGCCCCAATTACAGAGAAGATCCACTCAAGGAGCACTGAATACAGAGGGTGGTCAGTTAACGAGACACCAAATACAGAGAAGGAATAGTCACTGAGGCACCCATCACAGAAGAAGACCAGTCTCTGGGAAAGCCATGGAAAAAGAGGGTCACTCACTGGAACACCAATTACAGAAGGGTGTCAATCACTTGAGCATCCACCACAAAGGAGAGTAAGTTACTAGGGCACACATCACAGACGTGAGTCTCTCATGGGTGCACCCCTCACAGAGAAAGGCATTTCACTGGTACACATAATACACAGAGATGCAGCTAACTGTGTCATCCATAACAACAGAGGACCAGTCACTGAGTTACCCATTATGTAAGAGAGCCAGTCAATGGAACAACCTTCAAAGAAGAGGGCTATTTACTGAGTCCATAATTATGGAGGAGGGCCAGTCACTTGGGTACCAATCACAGATGAGGCCCAGTCACTGGGCCCACATTATGGAGGGGAACCAGTGACTGGGGCAGCCACCACTCAGGAGAGTCAGTCCCTGTGATAACCCTCATATATGAGAGTCATTCACCAGTGTACCCATTTCAGAAGAGGCACAGTCACAGAGGAACCTATCACAGAAGAGTGCCAGTCACAGGCACCCATAACAGAGGAGAGCCAATCACTCTGGCACCCATTAGGGGAGGCCCTGTAATAGGAAAGCCATAAAAGTGGAAGGCTAGTCATCAAGGATAACCTCACAAAGGAGGCCCAGTCTCAGTGGCAACCATTAGAAAAATAATCAATTACAAGAGCACTGATGAAAATGCAGGACCATGCACTGGGACACCCATCAAGATGGATGCCCAGTTGTTCAAAGCTGGCCAAGGAGGCACACTGAGCATTAGGAATCAGGGGGGTCGTTGACCTCGAGACCACTAGAGTGCGTTCGGGAGCCATGACTTCATTACTTCTCCCTTCTGTTGACATGTCAGCCTTCTGTTGGCATGATGGCCTTCTGTTAGTTCAAGCATGAAAACTCCAGACAGGGACGAACACAAGCTAACACTAGAAACTCATCGTTCACATTTCCCTCTGTCTGCAGTTTAGAATTTTGTCTGGTACAAGCCAAGACCACATCAAAGGGCCCAGGCACTGAGAGCCCAGCATGACCTTTTGATTGAGTCACATTATATAAAACTGGTTTAGTTATTTTAGTTCCATTGTCTGTATTAGGATAGAAGCAAAGGAATAGATAAACTGTTGATTGATGGGAAAGTTATTCATAAGTAAACTAAGTAGAATAAAATATAGATTACAATTGATAGAATGGTATATTAATAGAAACTGCAATAATACTTCTAAAGAACATTAGTCTAGCATAGGAACTGGATAGACAAGTTGGGTTTCTTCTCTACATTGAAGAAATGTCCGGTGGGTAGGGCATTTCTTCATGAGCCCCCATGCACCAGGATTGTCTGTGTATGTGGGAGACATCTGAACCTGAATGAGCAAAATTTCGGGATAAAAACCCCCTGGACTTTTCCATAAACGGTTTCTGCTCAATCCATTGAACAGTTGTCCATTTTCTTTATTTCTCTTTCTTTCTCTTTATATCTATTCTTCCATCTTTCTCTCTATATCTATCCCTCCTACAGAATCAGCTTCTGCACTAGACAGGAGTCCAATCTCTTTACAGGCGTTGAATCCGTCTCACTTCCAGGGACCCGAGACTCTGCAGGAGCTGGACTCTGGCACTCAGTGATCTTGACAGAAATCACTACGGAGGTCGAGTTACTGGGATACCAATCACAGAAGAAGCTTAGTTACAGGGGCACCCAAGATTGTGGAGGGTTAGTGCCTTGAACACCCATCAAAAAAGGAGAAAGTTCACTGGGGTACCCATCACAGATGTAGGCCAATCACTGGGACACATTACCAAGAAGGTCCAGTCATTAGAGAACCAATCAGAGAGGAGGGTCAGTCAATGAGGTACCAAACACAGAGGAGGGTCAATCACTGAGGCATTCATAACAGGGGAGGACCAGTCACTGGGACACCCATCAGAGAGGAGAATGGGTCAGTGGAATAACCATTTTGGAGAAAGGTTGTTCACTGGGACACCCACTACATAGGTGAGCTGTTCCCTGGAACATCCATTATAGAGTAGAACCTGTATGGAGACGCCTATTACAGAAGAAAGTCCATCATTTGGGCAGCCATTATGGAGGAGAACTGGGGCACAAATCACAGAAGGCTAATCACAGGGGAACCCATCACAGAGAAGAGTCATTGGGGCAACCATCACAGGGCACTCATTACAGATGAGCCCAGTCACTGAAACACCAGTAACAGGTGAAACCATTGTTTGGTGCACTCATCAAAGAGACCAGTCAATAGAGTACCCATCAGTGATGAGTTTCAGTCGATGAAGCACCAATCTAACAGGAAAGCCAGTCACTGTTTTACCCATCATAGATCAGGTTCAATCAATTAGGCACCAAACACAGAGGAGAAACAATCTTGGAGGCACACATCACAGGAGAGGTAATCACTGGGAGACCCATCAATGAAGAGGGTTTGACACTTGACACTCATCATAGAGGAGTTTCAGTAACAGAGGCACGCATTTTGAAAGAGCACCAGTCAGTTGGAGAAACAATCATAGAGGAGAACTTGTCATTATGGGGCTCATCACAGCAGAAATGCAGTCAGTTGGAAACAAATTGCAGACAAGGATCAATCCCTAGGACATTCATTACACTGCAGGTCCAGTCATGGGGACACCCAACACAGAGAAGGGCCAGTAGTTGAGCACCCATTATTCAGGAGGGTGTGCCACTGTGTCACTAATCAGTGAAGGTTAATCACTGGGGAACCCCACAAAGAAGATAATTGTTACTGATATATCCATCACAGAGGAAAATAATTCACTGGGGCACCCAAAAGAAAGGAGAGGCAGTCATAGGCACCCATTATTAAGGAAGGTCAGTTACTAGGGAACCTATCACATAAATGGACCAGTCACTGGAGCACACAATATAGAGGAGGCTCAGTCACTTAAGCAGATTTCACAGAGGAGAGTCAATCACTGGAACATCCACCACAGAGGAAAGATTATCATGGGAGCAGTCAACACAGAGGAGAATCATTCACTGGAGCACTCATCAGGAATGATAGTCAATGGACACTAATCACCAGGACACCCATAATAGAGGATGGTTTTTCACTGCAACTCTTATCAAAGAGGAGGGCTATTCTCTGGGGTGTCTATCATATATGAAGATCCGGCATTGGGGCACCAAACACAGAGGAGGCCTAGTCATTGGAGAACATATTATGGAGGGGGTCCATCCATTAGAAATGATGCCAGTCAGTGGGGTGCCAATTTTTAATGAGGACAAGACACTGCTCAGCTGTTACACAGGTGGGATAGACATTTGTGCACCAATTTTGGAGGAGGGATAGTCACTGGGACAACCAACACAGGTAAGACCCAGTCACTGGGACATCCATCAGAAAGGAGGGCCATTCAGTGGGTCACCCATTACAGAGGGGGAAAATTCAATGAGACATCCATATTGGAGGAAGGCCAGTGACAGGAAAACTTGTCAAAGAGGTGGGCTAGTCACTGGGGCACTCATTATGGAGGAGGCACATTCAATGAGATGCCTAATGCAGAGACAGACCCATCAATCAGTCAATTATTATGGAGGAGAGCCTGTTACTGAAGCACCAATCACAAAAGGAGTTTAATCACTGGTGCATCTTTCACAGTAGATAGTTCGTCACTGGGAAAACTATGAAAAGGGACCCATCCACTGGTTTCCTATAACAGAGGAGAGCCAATCACTGAGGCACCCATCAGAGAGAAGACCAGTCACCAGGGTATCTATCACAAAGCAGAGCCAGTCACTGGGGCACTGATTACAGAGGATACCCAATCACTGGAACACCAATCACAGAGGAGGGCTAATCACCAGGACATTCATCACAGAAGAGAAGTAGTCACTTGGACACACAACACAGGACAGTAAGTCACTTGAACACCTATAATGGTGGGAGCAGTCATGAAGTTACCACCTCACAGAAGATTGCTAGTCACTGGGCTACCCACACAGAGGTGGGTTAGTCACTGTTACTACAAGAAAAGGAGGGACAATCTTTTATGAGGGAAGGCCAGTCACTTGGTCAACCATCACATAGAAGGGTTTATCACTGGAGCACCCAATATGGAGGAGGCCCAGTTACTGGAACATCCATCATAGGGGAGGGCTAGTCACTGGAGAATCATTATGCAGGATGACCAGTAATTGGGGAATAAATTATCAAGGAGTTACAGTCACAGGGCCACTTACAATGGAAGAGGGTTAGTCACTGAGGCCCACATTATGTAGGAGACAGTCATTGGGGAAGCAAGCACAGAATAAACTAATCACAGAGGCACTCATTAATAAGAAGGATCAGTTACTGGGTATGTTTCACAGAAGAGGGCCAGTTTCTAGGACACCAGTCCCAGAGGAGAGCCAGTCATTGGTGCATTCATTTTAGATTAGGCTCACACACTGTGGCATTTATCACAGATGAGTGCTAATCACTGGTACAGCCATCACAGTCACCTGAGCACCACATACAGAAGGTGGTTAGTCATTGGGACAACATATATGGAGGAAACCCAGTTACTGGAACACACATTACAGAGGAGGACTAGTTCCTTAGGCATTCAAATTGAAGGAGGTAAATGACTGGATCATCAGTCACAAAGTAGGCACAGTCAATGGAGTACACATTAAGGAGGAGTATCTGTAAGTGGGACATCCATCACAGAGGAAGGTGATTCACTGGAAGGCTAATTATGAAGGAAACCCAATTACTGGAACACTCATCATAGAGGATAGTGATTCACTGGAAGACCAATTATTGAGGAGACCCAGTTACTTTATCACCAGAAAAGAAAAGGGAAATCACTGGGGTGACCTTCATATATGAAACCAATCAATTAGACACCAAAAACAAGGGTGGCCAAGTCACTAGGGCACACATTATAGAAGAGATACTGCCACTGGGATACCCATTGTGAAGGACAGCCTGTCACTTGGGAAAACATTATGGAGGAGGCTCATTTTTTGGTCACCATTCACAAAGGAGACTCAGTCACTAGGGCACACATAACAGAGGTATGTCAGTCACCGGGGCACCCATTACAGAGGTGTCCCAGTCACTGGGGCAATTATCACAGCAGAGAACCAGTCATTGTGACACCCATCACAATGAAATGCCAGACATCAAGGCACCCATCACAGAGGAGGAACAGTCACCTGAGAATCTATTATATATGATGGTCCATCAAGGGGCACTTGTCACAGAGGAGGACGAGTAACTGGAACATGCATCACAGATCAGAGTCATTCATTGGCGTACCTGTCTCAGAAGAAGACTTGTACTGAGATAGCAATTATGGATCAGGCCCAATTACTTGAACACACATCAAAGGGGAGTGCTATTCACTGAGTCCCCCAATTTGGGGGAATGCGAATCACTGGGGCATCAATTACATGAAAGGCCTGAAGCACCAATTATGAAGAAGACCAAGTCACTGAAACTCCCACTATGGAGAAGCCCAAGAAATTGGGGCACCCATCACAGACGAGGGTTAGTAACCTGGACACCCATCATAGAGGAGAGCATGTCACTGGAAGCCATAACAGAGGATAACCTGGTCCTTGGGAACCCATAAAAAGAAAAAGAGAGTCAGTAATTGAGGCACACATTGCAGTTTAGGGCTGGTCACTGATGAAACCATCACAGAGCAGGGCCAGTCACTGAGGCACTCATTAGAAAAAATTCAGTCACTAGGGTTCCAAAAACAGAAGGGACAGCATCTGGGGAAGTCATTATAGAGGAGGCACTGTCAGTGTGTTACTCATCACAGAAGAGGGCTAGTCACTGGGACACCTATCACAGAAGAGGCATAGTTACTGAGACACCTATTACAGAGGAGAGAAAATCACTAAAGCGCTCTTCACAGCAGAGGGATAGTCACTGGATTACCCATTAGGAGAAGGCCCAGTCACGAGGAACCCTTCACAGAGGAGGGGTAGTCACTTGGACAGCCATCCCATAAGAAAGTCAGTCACTGAGGTGCCCAATACAGAGGAGGGCTAGTTACTGAGACACTCATAATAGAGGAGAGGACAAGTTACTAATGCTTTCATTGGATGGAGGCCAACAAATGAGGCAGTGGTCACAGAGGAGGGCCAATCAATGGAGCACTCAACAAACAGGAAGTCCAGTACCTGAGGCACTCATTAAAGAAGAGGGCTAGCTACAAGGACATCCATCACAGAAGTCCATACACTGAAACACTCATAGCAGAGGTCTGGTCACCACTGGGGCACCCATTACAGAGGAGGTCCAGTCTATGGGGCACCCATCATAGAAGAGGGCTAGACATTGATACACACATTAAGAGGAGATTCAGTCACTGGGGCACCCACTATTGAGAAGGCCAACCAATGGGTCATTTATCCAAAACTGTTTTGGGTCAGTCACTATGGCACACATCACAGATGATCACAAATCACTGGGGCACACATTTTGGAGGAGGAACAGTCACCAGTATACCCATCACAGAGGTGGGCTAATCACTGGAGGGCTAATCATTTTAGAGGGAGACAAGTCACTGAAACTCATATTGTAGAGGACTTCCAAACACTGGGAAATCCATCAAGGAGAATGGTCAGTCACTGAGCACCTATCATAGAAAAAGACTAATCACAGGGTTACCAAGAAAAAAAGAGAACCATTCACTGGAACAATTATCACAGAGGAGAGCACTGATCAAAAAGGAAGGAGAGTCAATTAGGCAACAAACACAGAAATGGGAAAGTAACTGAGTCATCGATTATGGAGGAGGTCCTGTCACTGTGAAAAGCCTCACAGAGGAGGGCCTGTCACTGGGGCACAAATCACCAAGGATAACTAGTCTCTTAACACTGAGGAGGATGGATGTAAAGGGACAACCTTAACAATGGAGGGCTTGCCACTCAGAAAGCATTATAGAGGAGGATCAGTAGCTGGGGCATCCTAAACAGAGTAGGCTCAATCACTAGGACACAAATAATTAAGAAGAGTCAGTCATGGAAGCACTAATTTATAAAGTGGAACAGAGATTGGAGCACATATAATGGAGAACAAGTCAAAGATGCACCATTATGTATGCTACCTAATCAATGGAGCAGAAATCAAAGATTATAATCACTAGGGTACCAATCACAGAAGTAGATCAGTCACTGGGGCACTTAACAGAAAAGAGCCTGTCACTGGAATACACATCACAGAGCATAACCCTGTTACAGGGTCACAGAAAAGGATAGTCATTGTGAAACACATCACAGAAAATGGCAAACCATTAGAGCATCAATCACAAAGAAGTCCCAGTCAGTGAGACACCTATTATGGAGGATGCAAAATCTCTGTGAAACCCAACAGAGAGGAGGGCTAGTCACTAGACATCCATAATAAAAGAAGGCCAGTCACAGAGACAGCAATTATAGGAAAAAACAGGTCACTGGGTTCCATCTTACGGAAGGGAACCCATTATGTTTCATCCATTATGGAGGAGGCCAAGTAAATGAGACACTCATCACAGAAGAGAGCTTGCCATTGAGTCAATCATTATGGAGGCAGTCGAGGCACTTGCACCAATTACAGCAGAGCCATATTCCTTGGGGGTACTCACAATAGAGGACTGCCAATCACTGGCACACCACCATGGAGGAGGGCCAGTCACTGAGAATTCCCATCACTGTGGAACTCATTATAGAGAAAGGAAAAACATCTGGACACCCTTCACAAAAGTGGGACTATTGGTGAAGCACACATTAAAGAAGAAGGTCAGTCATTCAGATACCAATCACAGAGGAGGTCGGTCACTGGGGAACTTAATATGGAGGAGAACCAGATGTTGTGACACACATAACTGAGGAGAACCAGTCACTGAGTAACCCATTATAAGTGAAGGCCAGTCAGTGAGGCACCAAGTAAAGGGGAGGCCAGCTCAAAAGAGCACACATAAAGCAGGAGGCCCAGTCACTGGGACACCCATTATGGAGGAGACCCAGTAGGTGGGACCCGCAGAGCAAGAGCTAGTCACTGGGGAAATCGTTATGGAAGAAGACCAGTAACCTACGACCCCATCACTGAGGCAGATCAGTCACTGAGGCATTTTTCACAGAGGATGACGAGTTTCTGAGGCACCCATCACAGAGGAGAGGCAGTCACCGAGGCACTCATTATAGAGGAGACTCAGTACATGAGGCAACTATCACAAAGGAGAGTCAGTCACATGATACACACTATATTGGAGAGCAAGTCACTGGAGCACCTATCACAGAGGAGGGCTAATCACTGGGATACAAATTATGGAGGAGGCCCAGATACTAGACCACATATCACAGAAAAGGGCTAGTCACTTGAGGTCTCATTATGGAGAAGGCCAGTCACTGAGGCACCAATTAGAGAGGAGGCCCAATCAATGGGCCACACATTAAGTCAAAGACCAGGACACTGGGACACTCTATATAGAGGAGGTCCAGAAATGGAGGCATCCATTACAGAGGAGCGTTAGTACCTGGAGAACCCATTTTGGAGTAGACCCTGCTAATGGGACACTCATCAAAGAAGAGGACTAATCATTGCCTTATCTATTACAGTGGAGGGTCAGTCATTGGGGCACCAATCACAGAGAAATTCCTGTCATGGGAGAAGCCATCACAGAGA
>CAUYQG010001948.1:0-19845 GCA_963574415.1 Tarsius wallacei
AAATTTCATTAATAGGATTTTTAGTTTTCCAAAGGGAGGCATTTATTATGTAATTCTACACAAAGTTAAATGTCTAGACTTTTTTTTCCTTTTATATTGGTTAGAAAATATAGTCTATTTAGAAAGTAAATGAGAGAGAGAGAGAGAGAGAGAGAGAGAGAGAGGGAGAGAGAGAAGATTCACTTCCCCAAGGGGGGTGTGTGGGGGTCAAATCTAGGAAACATGGCAGCCATAGAGTCATGTGGACACACCAGAATTTCACAAAAAAATGGCCTAGATATTTTCATTTATGGAAAAACTAAGCCGGGCTCGGTGGCTCAGCCTGTAATCCCGCGCTTTGGGAAGCTGAGGTGAGTGGATTGCCTGAGCCCGCGGGTTGGAGACCCGCCTGGGCAACTTGGCGAGACCTCATCTCTACAATAAATCAAAAAATTAGCCGGGCGTGGTAGCGCGCGTCTGTAGTTCCAGCTATTTGGAAGGCTGAGGCGGG
Source organism: Tarsius wallacei (assembly GCA_963574415.1). Taxonomy (NCBI): domain Eukaryota; kingdom Metazoa; phylum Chordata; class Mammalia; order Primates; family Tarsiidae; genus Tarsius; species Tarsius wallacei. The sequence goes on from CAUYQG010001948.1 coordinate 491, forward strand.
AGGATCACCGGAGCCCAGCAAGTCAAGGCTGCAGTGGCGGGGAGCGGCCACTGCACTCCAGTCTGGGTGGCAGAGTGAGACTCCAACTCAAAAAAAAAAAAAACCCAAAACCCATTTTCTCTTTTGAAAATAATAGTGTTGGGTTGATTTCTAAATCAGAAAATGACTTTTTAGGAGGTTGGATCCTTCCTATAAATTGTGTCTTTATTAATATTATAGTTATTTGTAGATAAGTAATTATAATTCAATAATAGATCCAACGTGACATTAAAAAGAAAGGGAAGTATGAGTCTTCACTTCAATACCTTTCAAGTGTATCTATTGTTAAAGTATGAGATGTAGCTAACATTATTGAGTTAATTTTTTATTTTTATTGTTATTGAATCAAGTTCTCACTCTTGTCCAGGATGAAGTGCGGTAGCACGATCACAGTTCACTGCAGCCTCTAACTCCTGGGCTCAAGAGATTCTCCTTTAGCAGTCTCCTGAGTAGCTGAAACTACAGACATGTACCATCATGCCTGGTTAATTTTTTGTAGAGATGAGGTCTCACTATGTTGCTTAGACTGGTCTCAAACTTTGGGTTCAAGCAATCCTCTTTCCTCTTCTTTCCCAAATGCTGGGATTACAGGCATGAGCCACCAAGCCTGGCATGTTAAGTCTATTTTCTAGCAGTAGTAAATAACTCCTGCCTGCTATTGATACCATTGTATGTGATCCTGTAGTGACCAATAACACAATTTTAACTTGAATTAAAAACCAGTTTACTTTAAGGGATGGAAGATAGTAAAAGAACTGAGATAATAATTTTAACTTTTTGAAACTATACTTTCATTCATTGGTAAAGTAAATAAACACTGTGAAATGACAATGTTTAAGTGTGGCAGAAAATGACTATATTTAACATTATGGGGGAACTATACACATTATTAAAGACTGGAAAATAGGACTAATTTCAAATTGTTTAAGCAAATGTGGAGTATCTTATGAGGAAAAAGAGGCAGAAAATATTGTTTAAAATTTTCAAGTGTTTGGGGACATATCATAGAGAAAAATGATAGATTATTTTGCAATGAGAAAATTGATGCAGATAACTTCATAAATGAAAGTAGTTCTAACATGTCTGGTTTGTAATAGAGTGTAGAACTTAGTTGATTGAAAGTGAGATTGTGGTAATTCTCTGTGCAGTATTTAGGTACCTTAATGACAGACAATGAAGTGAGAGAGAGGGTGGAAGAGGAAAATTCCCTATATCCATTCCAGTGCTTTGAAGACACTATAAATAATTTTTAATATTTTTGTAATAGTTAGCTTTCAATTTTGTGTGCTCTCAGCCTTTATTGCTTTATGTATGCCTTGACTGGTGATTTTTAAACATCAACATTATAGTTACCTGTAGTTGGGCAGAATGATTGTGAGTTATATCAACTGTTGTGATTAAAACTGTAGTAACACAACGTATATTGAAATTGTAGACTAAGCTTCTGAATATTGGTTACTCACCGTTATTGTTCAACCTTAAACAGCCATCCAATGGAATGATAATTTTCTTTATATTAAATTTAATGAATGTGTGCCTCATATAAATTTTTATTTAATAGAAAAATATTGAGTATCTTATCCTTATGACTTTGGCTTGTCTATTTTAAAGAGATGGCTACTTAGGGTATAGTTTTTAACCTGATAAGATGTGAAAATTTGAATAAGCTATATCCTTAATGTGATTGTGCATATAAAATTTGCATGCCATTTTCTCACATAATTAATTTAACTTTGGGGTAAATCTTCCAGGAAAGTAAAATGAAAGCTGAAGCAATAGTTTAAATTAAAAGCTTCTTTGGTCTCAAATATGTATGTTTTTCAGGATAGATATTCGGATTCAATTATCTAGAAAATGGTCTGAAATCTGCATTTTTATGTAAATGTTAAAAATAAGACATTAAAACATCTCAGAATATTTTGGGATTAATGAAGTGAATTCTGCTCTAGACTTTGAATAATCATGATGAGCAGATTAATGAGATGGAAGGCCCTAGAATTTTGGGAAAGTGTTACCTTGGTATCTTAATAATTTTATAGTTTAGAAAAAGAAAGCCTTGCAAGCCATATTTCTATCTTTAAATGTTAAATAATTCAAATAAAAATATAAACCTAAAATTCTAAAAGACAAATTCTATTTAGAGAGAAATGGGATCCTCTAATACACAAATACACTTTTAAAATACATAAAGAATTTTAAAACTTGCACAAAAATATCTGATGTGCTATTTTCAGAGAATGTCACATATAAAATATGGGAGTGAGGACATGTAACCTAAAGCAAGTTTGGAAGAGGTACAAAACCAGGAGGACAATGTGTCAGGAAAGCCAAATCCAAGAATAAGTGGAGGTAAGAACGTTAAAAAATAATGCAAAGAATATGCCTCTCTCTCTCTCTCTCTCTCTCTCTTTCTCTGTCACACACAGTCTCTCTCTCTCACACACACATAAGTACATAAATATACATACATATATATACATATATATATATATACAAAACACACACATATATATATACATATACAGAGTGAGAGACTTATCTATATGTAGATACACATGCACATATGCAATGGTGCAATAGCTTCAAAACATGTTGAAAAGTATATTAACAAAGATAAGTTTCTTCTCTTTGAGCTAAATAAAAAAAGTGAAAAGCAAACAGAAACCAAATAACAAGATTTTGTTATGGCTTTTTCCCTCCCAACAAGAATAGTACCAAACTGAACAAAGAAGACATTTAAAGCAGAGAAAACCTAAAAATCGAAACTCAATGTAGACTGGGACATAAGCGGCCTGTTTCGAACATCATTGCCCATGTAATTTATAAGCCAGTCCACTAATTTTTGCCAGTAATGGAAATCATGCCAGAAATCTGAAAGCTGACAATAAAAACAGTAAAATGATTCTGAAAACTGAATCTTTGAACACTATTTTAGATAATAGAAAAAGCCTTTATTTTTATGTTTAAAGTAAATGCATTTATATTTCTTAAAAAGAAATAAACATTAATATTTATTATGGAAAGATTAGGGAAAATATTATACTTTTTAGTTAATTTAAATTTTTAAAAAAAGTCTTGAGTAATAGATTAGAAGATCAAGAACATATCTTGATTTTAGGAAAGTGTTTACATACATAATTCTACATATTCTTTTGGGCAAAATATAAAAAGGTAGGCTAGATAACATTTGTAATAGGGCATTGAAATTTATAGTTGTTATAATAAGGCCTCTGGCAGTGTTTTGCAAGGTCATAAACTTTTACATATACATGACATAGATCGAAAGGAAACAAATATTTATTTTGTGCCTAGTTTATGTTATCTCATGTCCTGCGCTATAAGGAGCTACAAGGTAAAATTGCTACCTTTAAAATTCCTGCAAAGTAAAATTATTCCTATTCACAAACATGGAAAATGAGTTTCAAAAAGATTAAATAACTTTCCTTATATCTAGGGGCTAGTAATTGCAAAACTGGGTTTCAAACTCAACTCTGCATGAACCTTCTGTTGGTATCTCCTACGAAGATAAAGGCATACATATCAAATTTGTTGAAACACAAAACTGGGAGGCTATGATTAAACCCTGGAAGAACGAATCAAGATCTAGAAAGTATAGAATCACGAGTCAAAAGAAACAGGATGAAATTCACTTGAAATATTAAATTTTAAAAGAAAACTTCAAAAAATTAGTTCAATATGTACAGAATGCTAAAACTTTTATCAGTAGATAATATAATAAATATTTAAAGTTTAAATTTGAGCTCTTTTACTCAATAGTATGGTACTATTACCGTATTAATGGATGTATTGGCAAGGTAAAGGAAGATAATTTCACCATTTTATTAAATTGTTAGAAAGCATTGGGTGTAGTATTTTCAATTTTATTCCTAGGTATCATATTCTATGCAATAGATTCATTGACAAATTAGAAATGAGGTGTAAGTGTAAGTGCTTTCTTTTCCACATCATATATCATAATTTTCAAGTGTTTGCTTCATTTATACACCATTATTATGCAGCACAGTTTTCCTATGATAGCATTATAAAAATTGCCAATGAATACTCGCCCAGTAAGAAATGGAATGCTCAAGTCTCATAGAGTAGCTATATGAGACAAATAGACCTAAATGACATGGTGGTTTCAAAATTATATTTTTTACACCTGCAAAATATCTACTCTATAAATTGCACAAGGTTATAGTTTTCAACGAGAATGTAAAAGTGCTTGCATTAACACATTTTATGTATGTTTTTATACCAACACTTGTGATTGCTGCTAAAATGTGTACATCCCAAAAATGGATATTTTCTAAATTTTATTGTGCTTTTGCAAGATGCCTTTCTTTGGCATTTGCAAATGCTGAAAAGGCTCTCTTATGGAAAATTTTAAGTGTACGATTTTTGTTCTGCTTAAACTATATGAATCTGAGGCATTATTTAAGATATATACCATATTTTGTATTTGAAACCAGTCAGCATCTTATTTTCATGGCAATTAAATAACTCAACTCTTCCTATCTCATGCCAGTCCTTTTCAGTGGATATTTTAACAAAAAAAAAATCGTGTGTGTGTGTGTGTGTGTGTGTGTGTGCATGCGTGTGTGCACATGGGTAAACATACTGCAAAGAAAGATTACATAATGCTTAATAATGATTGAGTGTAGTTAAACCTAATAATTGTACTTTTGGCTCTATGCCTTTGAGACAAGATTACAAGGACCTTATTCAGAGTTTTTAAATACAGGAAATACACACTGAGGCATGTAAAGAATGTTTAGTCAGATTTTCCTTTGAAAGAGAATAATTAATTGTCCCTCATCTTTATAAAGAGGCTTTCTTTGCCAAGATATTTTCCTTAGAAAGTTGACCCAGTGTTAACCTATAAAGAAAACAGAGACATTTTTAGATGATTGAACAACTTATCCAAACTTGGTTTTAATGGGAGGATCTAAAGATGAAATGTAAAATGACTTCTCTGGGTCACATTTACATTTATAATTCTCTAGCAAACATCCAACTTTACTGTTACCCTAAGCAATCTTTCTTGAAGCATTTTCAATACATTGATAGATGCTAATAGCTGATCTCTGGAAACGCACTCCCAGAAGAACATGTAAGAGGTTAAAACTCATTTCATGAAGTCTGCCTAGCTCTTAATATTATATATCTTTGGCATGTGGTTGTGTACCTTTTATCATTGAGAGTGGAAAAAAATGCTATTTTTAACTGGTACATGTGGGCTACTAAACAATTAGCTAATTAATAAAAGAGGAAGAGAAAAATATAAGAAAATACATTATTTTTAAGTGTCTAAAAAATATTCTCTAAATCAAGTAAACATAATAAGTTAGTGGCAGTGTTCATAGTTTCTTAAGACTTTAAGATTTAAATGTGTCAAAAATATGAATATTTAACCTCTTATAAAAGGCTCATGATTTCTGTATATAACACTATAACATCTGGGTGCAAAGAAAATACACAATAACTACTGTATAAATAAAAGAAAAATTTTCAATGTTTTCTCTGGACTTCTCATTTATTTAGAGAAAATGAATAAATAAAGGTCCTAATCTTGCTTTGAACCACAGCATACCAGTGAGTCTTGTGGATTGTGTTTCAGGATGGAAACAAAGAACACAAAGATTTCCTCATTTCTTCTCACTATCACAAGTCTAATCTTCACACATATGTTCACGCGCACACACATATATACATATTCATTTAGATAAACATGTATTTGAGTTTCTCTATGAAAATATAGGAATTAGCCTCCATTTCTCTTCATAATAGACCCCTTCAACTTTGCTGTTTGTCAAAAGATAAAAGTCGTGAGACATGTTTGGGACATTCTGAGAATCAATTTTTCTTTAGAATGCTCTAAGGTATCCCAAATTACTTCAATGGACACATGGAGAGACACAAGTGTCCAATGTCTATTAGTAAAAGTTTAGTCAAGTTTGCTCACTATTTTTAGTACATGTACCACAGAAGCATCATTTAAGACATTACTTAGGATAATATGATTTATGCAAGAATTGCAACAGCTATTTCCAGATAGCATAACTTATTATCTGACAATCATGAGGCAAACACAAAACAGGAAGCATAAATCATATGAGGGGGCAATCTTCATATGAGGAAAAGAACATTGTTTAATTATCAGAATATCAGCGTTTTCATTCTGGATTTGCTGGGCAATAGCTCTTTGTGTTTAGAAGTAAACTAATTTCTATGGTTCTTACTTTTCTCCTTTATAATATATGCATTTAAACTCCAAAGAAAGTATATGATAAATCACAATAATTTCAATCATATGAATTTTAATATAAAACATATAAAATCAATTTAAAAAATTTTCTTCATATTCTGTAAATGTCTGTAAGAATGAGTTAACTATTATAGACCCTCTCTGATTTCCTCTGTTAAATGCAGGTACCCAATATAACCTGAAAATATTGAGCTTAACTTTTTTTTTTTTTTTTGCAAAAGGGAAACTAGAAAAAGACTGCTTCCCACAAAAAATTTATTAACAATAGGTGCTCAATTAACTGTTCTAAAACAAGTAACAATGTCACCTTTTATATAAATAATCAGGGGAGAGATTTTTTTAAGTCTTTTTCTTTCTTTAGCCATAGCCCCATCTTTACAAAAAAATTCTGTTATAAAGACATCACTTCTATGAGGTGGTATTCATTGTAGATATACAGAAGTCAGTGGAAACCTAAGTTACAAGAAAAATCATAGTATCATTCTAACCAACTGTATATTCACACATATGCTTAATAAAAACTTTCTGATAATATAATGAATTAACAATTCTTGAGGAAGTATATACAGTTGATGATTTTTTCAAGAATTATCATCCAGTAAACTATTTTTTCATTTTAAATCTTCCATATCATTTTTTGACAATCAATTGAAAATGTAAAACTAGAAACATTAAAAAATATAAATGAAAGCAGCATTAACTATAGACTGATATTCAACTTCAGAAGATAAAATAAATACAGGTGTGTATTAGAATAAAATTATGTTGATCATGTGTAAATGAAAACTGCCAATATAATTAATGTTTCTCTTAACATATCCTACCCATTGTTTTCCCTCCAGAAGACAAAGGTAGCAAAAGAGGAAACAGGAAGATCTGCTTCAGTAACTAAGCATATTGATTTAATTATCTAAGAAGTCCAAATGCTAATACTCCTAATAATCAGCCATTCCTTTTGTGTTTTGGTAACATATATCCTCATACAATGTATATCAAATGGAATTTTTTGATTCACTCCTGACATTTCAAAGTTTCCATTTTTGAATTCCCCTAGTCTTAAGTATGTAGAACATTGTCTCCTTTGTTTGGTAGGCACAACATTTTCCCCAACATCTAGGACTCCATGATGCAAAATGTCATTTTGCCTATCTTCTGTTCCAGTATTCACTTTAATTTTTTTTATGACAACTGGATTTTCAAATACAATCACAAAGACATCTCCAATAGAAGGTGGTTTCCCCCAGAAGTACTCGTCAACACTACTGTAAGCCTTGCTTGCTTCATAATGTTCAAACACATTCATGTTGGTGTATAGACTTGCAGGAGGGTTATCAGGAATGTCAAAAGATTCCTCTTCAAAATCATCATCTTTCAGCTTATTCTCAGTCCCTTTATATGATGAATAATAACCCATGTGCTGAAAGAGGGATGGTTTAAAACGAATCACATTTTTCTGAGCCAACAGACCCCGAAAATGAGTCAACAGCCAATCGCAAGGCATTTCTTGATAAAACATTAATAAAAAATGGGCCAAACGTGGGAGATCATGAGAATGATAGAGTTTACCAATATAGCCAAGCTTAGAGAACTCAAGAGTGACCCAGTAGGTTCCTTCTAACGATGCAATGACTTTCTTGATGGCAGTTAAGAAATTTTTTGAACATCGAACATCATCTTCAAGCATGACATAATAGTCTGAAGTATTGGCACAAAAATTAAGCAGAAAAGCATAATCTACATTTTGCTTGGAACGAAATTTGACTCTGTCTTCTGGATCATTGTAATTTCTTTTAAGACCATCCAGGATTGGGTAATATTCCTCTGGAGCATGTATAACCATTAATCTTCCTGCAATAATGTGGTGGGCAAATTTCTGTGTAATATCCTGAACCATGACATCACGCCAGGAGGAATTAAAGTCAGCTAGATGAACCACCACTGAAATTTCCTTCAGCTCTTCATAGCTGGATTGCTCAAAAATGGACTTGATTGTCTCAAGTAAATAGTTTCCTTTTTTTCGTTTTACCGAAGAAAGTCCAATTGTAAGATATCCTGAGCAAAAGATTGCAGAAGGAAAACAAATTAAGTGTGAAATAGAAACACAGAAAAAGATTTGTTTTTTCCTCAAACCTGCCACTATATTAAGTAAATCTAGTGAATGATTGTGTATAGAACATCTTATGATTAAAGTCCTAAGCTAAATATATAAAGGCTAAAGTATTTTGTACATAATTTATATTTTTGATGGGGAATAAATTGCATCTTAAACACAATAATGTATGACTCTATTGCCATGAACATTTGTTTATAAATTTAAGAAATGTTTTAAGGTATTCTGCAGTTTAATTCTCTTAGATATGCCCATTAGAGAGGATAGATGCTTAGATAAACACAAGTCATTTTTTTAAATTCTGCAAAAGGGGAAGAGTGTTCAGTTAAGGTTGACAAACTAGTTTCAAATGATGAAAATGAAAAATAAAGGAAACTCAATTATTTCAATCATTTTTACATTTTTCATAAAATACATGACATTTATTTTCAGTTTTTTAATCACTGTCATTATTTTGTACTTAAGACATCAGTATTGGATTTCATAATTTTCGTTTTAAATTTATTTAGTATATGAATTAGAAAGCAATCAATATCACAAGATATATTTTACAAAACCTTTGTGCTACTGTAGTTCAAGACATAAGCATTACTTTTTTTTTTACTTTAAAACACAATTTATAGCAATTTTGCCTGAAGAAATTTTCATTCATATATTTAAAGTCTAAAATTAGGTACTGAATATATGAATATATTCAGAAAATAAAATAAAACCCTGAAAAATGGCAGTTTACCTCTGAGAAGTGCTAGAGGCCTTTCTATTAAAATATTTTCACTTTTTAAAGATCCCACAGTTATATGACTCAGAACTGAATAAAAATTCAGAGCCACTATTTGGATAATTGGGAGATGTTTATATGCACCAAGATCATTGTTGTAATATAGACACCTCTATGATGTGGTTTATGTGATGCTGAAAGGGTCCCATTCAAGGAAAAAAAAATCTTACTAGTTTGTCAGAGAGATTGAGATTTACACATTTTGTTTAAATACCTGGGCTTACAACTCTCTCTGACTTCTGTTGAAACACAAATATGTTAACTGGTATCATTCAACTTTACGCTACTAAACTTCATTAGTACTCAGTAATAGTCTACACTTACAGAATACTTTCTACAGGAGTTTATCCATTTTATCTGTAGTATGAATCTTAAATGTCAGTGTTTTGGGATAGGTTTGCTATTATCATCTGCTTTACAGATGAGGAAATTAAGTCACAGTGAGATGAGGAAACTTGTGCAAATTGTTACACTTAGTAGGTGGTATAGTATCAAGGTTCACACTGCCCCAATCTTATCCTTGGTGGTGTTATAATGCCTCTTTTGTGTAAAGCAGTAACTATGTTTGCCACTAGACATAAGTATATTTAGCATGGAAAATCAGAAGCATTAATGTTTAAGCAAAGGTGGTGTAACAGATGGAGATTAAAAAAAAATAGTGGCAGACATGCAATTAAAAGGAAGGCTTAGAACAGTAGACATTTGAAATGGTGAAATAAAAGGAAATGATATCTTAAAAAACCCAAATTAACAATTTCCTCAACCTAGTGATCACAAATTCATTCGCGTAAGCATATCTCAAAGGGGAAGTCAATTTTTGTGGTCGCCACATAATTTATTAAGATATCCATGATATCAGCATATTTCATTGATTCTGGGATTTTTTTTCATACTGAAACTTTTAAAAATTTTATTTTAAAGATGTGGAGTACAATTCAGGATTAGACATGCAAGAGGACATCATACAGGTAAAGTTTAGGCATCCTTTTGAACCTCACTTTGCCTGGTTTGAGTTTAGGTACCCTTGCTGATGTTGTGTCCCCATCCCCACTCTGGCGGTATCCTGCTACTACCAATCCCTTTCTTACAAAATTATGGTAACTATTCAGGGTCTGCTTATGAGTGAGAGCATATGATACTCTGTTCTTTGTTTCAGTGATAGATCTGTTCTGAGTATGATAGATTCTAAATCCATCCAAGTTACAGCAACATCTATATGTTTGTCCTTCCTTATGGCTGCATAATATTCCATTGTGTATATGTACCACGTTTTTCTTATCTACTCCCACATTGAAACATTAAAACTCAAGTTGCATATTATAATTGATAGCATCATATGTTTAAAATGGGTAATGCTTATACTTTCTCAATGTAATATTTACTATATTTATTAGATAATAGTACTTTTTATAAGCTATGGTATCTCAGAATCCATGAAATATCGTATGTTACTTCTCAGCTTCAAACTTTTTCTTTTTAAACAGACTAGTGTGTTGAATAGTTTCCTCCAAAAATTCACATTTACCTGGAATCTCAGAAAGTAACCTTATTACTAAATAGGATCTTTACACATATAATTAAAGATCTTGAGATGAAATCATTCTGAATTTAGGGGTGGGCCCTAAATCCAATGGCTGATGTTCCCATAGGAAGTGGAAAGAACACAAGAAGACAAAGGGGAAAAAAGTCATTGATGACAGAGGCAGAGATTTAAGTTCTACTGCCAAAACCCAAAGAATGTCAGGCCTCCAGAACCATGAGAGAATAAACATGTTCTTCTTCTTCTTGAGCTGGGGTCTCTGTCGCCCAAGCTGGTGTGCAGTGGCACAATTACGACTCACCTCACAGCTCGCTGCAGCCTGAAACTCTTGGACTCAAGTGATCCTCCCACCTCCGCCACCACCACCCCCCCCAACCCTGAGTAGCTGGACCAACTACTGTGTGTCACAACTCCTAGTTAATTTTATTTTTTGTAAAGACGAGTTCTTACAATATAGTCCAGACTGGTCTCCAGCTCCCGGTCTCAAGCGATCCTACTGTCTCGGTCTCCTAAAGTGCTGGGATTACAAGTGTGAGCCACCATGCATGGCCTAAACTGTTGTGTTTTTAAGCCACTAACTTTGTCATAATTTGTTACAGCAGACCGAGAAAACTAACACATTGACTTTTACTAACTCAAAACTTGTGGCAATCATCAAAAACAAACCATGAGAGTTTGGAAAATACAGAAATTTGGAAGCAGGTGTTTTAAAGCATTCTTTTATATTTTAAAGTACATTAATATTTCCTAGCTTTTTTATACCATTCTACAGCAAACTGTTAAAAGGGACTTATTACAATTAGACATCTCATTAAAATTTTTGTTAAGAGAATTGGGTCTATGAGTACAGCAATTGCAATTTGTGAAGAAGCACTGAAGTCCTTCCCAAATAATATATTATATTAGCAAAGCCCTTAAATTTTTATTTCTATACAAATAAAACAAATTGTCATTATTTTAATATAAAATATTTTACATATTCTTTATTTTAAAGTTTCAAGATACTTACGCTTTCTTTGTAAAGGTGTGGCAGCTAGGTAGCGATAGGTGACATTTATGGCTCCTGAGAAATTAGATAAATCCTTGAAAGTATGAACATAGCGTTCTGAATTCAGTTGATGTATGGATGTTTCCCTTATAAGTTGTTTGTCCCCTTCCTAAATGCCAAAAGAGAGGCAAGGAAAATAAATAAATATTGGTTGGCTATGGATTAAATAAAATTATTTCTTACACAATGACTATATGAGTATAACATACAGTATGCAGTGTTACATGCATTACAATTACTGATACTATAAGCTATGAATCATCATCACACACCTGTTCCTACCAGTTTCTGCTCCAGGATCTCGCTCCTCTATTCCACTCTGTGTATGCCAATTAAGCTTGCTGTTCTCCAGCACCCACTGATAATGACATTCTCTTGATGAATATATTTCTACATGAGAATACTCACTGCCTTTATGTTAAGATTCATTTTTTACAATAATTCAGAGATCTTAGATTTGACAATTGATTTTACAGTTTCATCTGAGCCTAGCTCCTATCAAATTTCCTACATATGAGTCATATTAAGCTGTTAACTCTTGTTCAAGCACCTTTAAATGAAAGACCACAGAATGTGCTCATGATTGTGAAACTTTAGAGTAATAGTAGACACAATAGTTGGATTTGGATAATTTGTTAAATAGGAACTTTAAATAAGTCGCTTATGAGGACCCCAGATGTTGAGAATGGTTAACCATAATCCTTGTGACATGGTGATAATTTTTTTCAAAAGTGCCTAATTAACTTCAGTTAGGATGCATTTGTACCAAATCAAGGAACTGTGTACAGATCTTGCACTAATCTTTCCAATGATAATATGCTTGTGTGTGTGCATGTGTGTGTGGTATCCTGTTGGAGGTGAAATCTGATCCTTTTATATTTACGGCCCCTTTTATTTATTTTTGATGGGATTTTCATGTCATTAAATCTTCAAAAAAGTTTATATTCAATAAAACATTCATATTTAATTTAAAATATATTCTGCTAGTCATTAATTGTTCTTTTATATAAGTTCAATGGTGAATTTTGAGTATCTAATCACCATTTGATTATTTATTGGTTACAAATGAATAGTAAAATGACTGTTTGAATTGTGTATATGACTTAATAACATTGGTAGAAAATTTGAGGGGCAACCTAATTAGGAAAAAATGTTTCTTTTTTGGTAAGGTGTACACTGTATTGTGTTATGTTGTATGGATCTATTTCTACCATTCAGCATAGATTGTCAGGCCAGGCATGTGCAAACCATTGAGACAATAGAGAAAGTAAATGCATTAAATTACTCTGGTCCTGATATAATTTTGCTGTGGTTGTTAAAACGTTAATTAAACTCTTGTTCTAAAAGATTTGACACATTTCAAATACAAGTTTTATCTCAGAGGAAAATTTACTGCTTTGTGTAAAACTCAAATGCCAGTGGAAAAGATGACTAACTCAACCTTTTAAATCTGTGGGCAAACTCGAACATTCTTAGAATAAAAATTGAAAATAGTAGATCATAACTGGGTATTTATGGAAAATTTCATTTTTCTAATACTAGTCAAGATTCATTCTGAATATCATATCAAATTATGTTTATAAGCCCACATTTAGTAGTTAGTAGTATATTTCAATATTGTGCATTGTCAAAACATTTAGACAAAGAAAAATTATTTTTTATAACTTTCATAATGTACTTGTCATCTGAGAAGCTATAGACTTTCAACATACTTAAAATCAAACCTCAGATGATAAAATTCTTAGAACTATAGTGATTGAATATTCACCAAGTTCGGAGCATTTTAAATTCTTTATACATAAATATTTTTATTTGTGTGTGTCTGCAAGCAGACAAAGCATCATTATGCTTAAAATAAACAAATTCATGATTGCCAAGAAGTAACTAAGGACTCAATTTAGCATCAATTACTTTAGTAATAATGTAACTATGTGCATAATTAATAGAATCTAGAAGAAATTTCTATAAACATCACAGTTGTCACAACCCTACATTCATTTTACTATTCTGTTTATATATAATATTATATTCTAAAGAAAGCACAGGAATGTCTCTTTAAGAATCTCATTCTGAACACGTAAAAATCTAGAATTTTCTGTCATAAGATGAAGTACATTCATCCTGATTTGAGGACATAAAAGAATATAAAAGGAGAATATAAAAATGGAACTTATATGAAATCACTTTATTAACTTCTCAAGAACAAGCTTCTTTACACTTTTCAGCATAAATAAATAATGCAACTTTCACCTGAGTCAGCCTTGTTGGCTTCTTTCCAGACATATCTACCTGAACAGCTAGGCTCTCCCTGGATACCTTCTTTCTGTAGTATATTTCTCAGTAATAAGACAAAGCTTATGACAATCACTTTATGGGTGGAAATGCAATCCAACGAACTAGCTACAGCCTAAATATATACCCCTGTGACTACTTTGAAGATGCTCACAGCCAAGAGGCTAAGTTGATTGGGCATGCAGTGTCTCTTATATTTAGTTTGCCCTGTAGTGCTATTTGTCTCATATGCAAAGTCCCGCTTCCTTTCCCATTGAAATGCACATATGACTCTAATGCATAAGCAAATACACTAAACTGTTAATATTCTTAGGATTTCAAATCACTAATGAATTTTCTAGCAAAAAGAGTCGAATAGAATCTGTTAAGTAACTCCAGAGATCTTACTACTTACTTCTAACTGTTCTTCTGATTTCTCTGAATTTCAAGTATTATTTTCAAGTAAGGCCAAATGAAGACAGAAAAAGAAAGATCTACTAATGTCTGTGCATAGAAAACTGCACACATTGTGGCATTCTGGAGTCAAGAAGAAAAATCAAGCCAGACAAGATTATGAAAAATAACTGTAGATAAAATTATCAAAGGGAGAAATGATAAAAAGAAACTGTATTACATTCCAATAGAGGGCCAGTTTTCCATAGATAGTATACATTTTCAGAAGAGTGATTATAATGTCATATTAATGAATTATTAACTTAATAATAATACTAATTTTGTTAATTTAATATTAATGATTGAAGATATGTTTCTGATCTTTATATGTATAAAAACCTTGGGATAAAATTCTGCTAAAATGCAATTTAGTTAGATAACATCAGCTAGCAAATAGTAAAAATTTAAATAAGAAGAATACTATCATTGAATTTATAATAAGAGAGGGGTCTTGGTATTTAACAACCACTTTAATTCATAAGCATTTTAAAATAATAAGTTTTTAAAGCTAAGAAGCAATCTGTTCTCTGCACCTAAACTGATTTGTAAATTTAACCAGATATATGACTGACATAATCAGATAAAATCATCGAGAATGTACTTTTAGTAGAAGAGCTATTTCATTAGATAATTTTTTTTTTACATTAGATGGCCAGCACCAATTTTAGACCAGACTGTAAAAATTCACTAAGAGGACAATCACATTTTATTTTCTTACTGATATATACTCTACTACTTCTCACACATTTTACAAGGAATTTAAAGAAGTTCTACTTCAAAAACATAAAGATGTTTTACACTCAATGGTCTTTTAGGTCTGCTGAAAGTAAAAGATTAAAATTGCACTTGAAACTATCTCATAAATGCAGCAAATCATTGACTACAAGCATCCATCCAATACCACATACTTGATTTACAATATTTGATTTACTTCAACCAGTGGACAAAGAATCAAGATATAAATTTTTATTACAAAAGTAAATCATCCATGAAGAGTATCTCATGTTTTTAAGATATTTAATTATATCAAGAAAACATATGGTATAGCTAGACCACATGAGCCTTGTCTGATTGTTCCTATATCCCATAAACCTAATAGGCTTTAAAAGTTCCAAAATATGTATCATTAGCAAGTCTCCCCAGTTTGCTCTTTGCCTAAATCATAGCTATTTAAATCCTGTTAATCTGTGATTTTAGCCATTGTGAATTTACTCTAGAAGGCAGAATGAAGGGTTCACAAAATCAGAACCTGTATTTGAAGTCAAAAATCTAAATTTCTAGCAGAATTTCACCATCAAAGTTCAGTGCTGAAGGAACCAAGGTGTCCTCCATAGACCCTCCCAGGAGGAGATCTGTACCAAGATTATAGGGTGTCTCACAGAGCATAGCAGAGTATCTGATAGATATATTTTCAGTGAATATAAATATATAATATGCTGGTCACTTAGGTCTATTCAAAATTTAAATGAGGTGTCACACATCATAATAAAATAGTACTTACAAAAATAGTACAGCTAAAAAGTGTTGGTAATTATAATGTAATTTTTGAATATTCTATGAAAATATAGTAAATAGGTAGGGCTCGGTGGTTCAGCCTATAATCCCACGCTTTAGGATGCCGAGGTGAGTGGATTGCCTGAGCCCGTGGGTTCAAGACCTGCCTGGGCAACTTGGCGAGACCTCATCTCTACAATAAAAAAAAAAATCAAAAAAATTAGCCGGGCGTGGTAGTGCGCGCCTGTAGTTCCAGCTACTTGGAAGGCTGAGGTGGAAGGATCGCCGGAGTCCAGCAGGTTAAGGCTGCGGTGGCCCGTAGCGGCCACTGCACTCCAGTCTGAGCGACAGAGTTAGACTCCAACTAAAAAAAAAAAAAAGAAAAAAAAAAAGAAAACATAGTAAATAAAGCAAGGAGTAATATTTTAAGACAAATTTTGTTTATATTATATATTTCAAATTAAAGCCACAATCTAAAGGTTTTTGCATAATATTAATTTAGCATAGAAATGATAACTAACTTCCTTGTAATTAGATGTATATTTGAACAACAATAAATACAACATTATAGAAAGTATTGGAACTTAAATCAAAACAAGTATAAGGTTGGCGATGTATGGCAAATACAAAAAAAAAGATAATATTCATATTATACTTTTGCTCAAACTAAAACTACTCTAATAGCATAATTGGACTAATTCTAAGTTTGGCTAAAGACTCATTTGGAAAAAAAGATAATCAACCTCCAAAACTTACCAGAACATAGCTATCTTCAATATATAAGTTCATAAACAGAAGGAAAATGACAAGAACTCCCAAGAATGACACTGTAGAACGTTTTCGCAGGCATCTCATTTTATCAAGTATTTCAAAAATATGTTTCATTTGATGAAATTTAAACATTCTTTCCTGTGGAAAAGGGGCACAGAAAACCAATAGTGAATTTTGGATGCAAATATTTCTTCATCATGTATATGAAATGTCAGGTCTTTATAGAATCTCACCCTTCAAATGTTTGAACTAACATTATGTTTCCAATTTCACACATGAGATTGGCACAGAGCATTAATACAGTGACATAAGGTCAATGCAGGGGTTGATATTAATGTAGAATAAATCAAGATGAAAAGAAAGTCTCATAGTTATTGACAAAAATAGAGAATTTTGGTAATAATAAAGTAAGAAAAAACTGGACTTTGATGAGAAACAATAGAAAAATATAAGAAAAAAAACAGACATGCCAACTGCCATCAGTGAGGTATAACATTAAGACAGCATCTATATCCCATATTGAAATAAAAAAAAATGGAAGAAAACACAAGTATGGGCCTAATATTGTTCTCAGAGTAGGTGGCACTGAAAACAGATACTGGGAAGCTGGGTAAAGAGAAGTCACAAAAGAAGGTAAGATTGGGGGTAAGTCCAAATTTATATTTGAAAACTTGCGAGTTATAATTGCTTTGTTTATTTTTTTCAATGATTCTTGTTAAGTCAGTGTGAATTCTGTACAGACATGTTTGCATTGCTATGGTTGATCTATTAGTTAGAAATTTAGCTATTTGAAATAATTCATGTAGTGCACAAAGGCAAAGTAAGAGTCAGAAGCATTAGTGAAGATCTAATGTTTTTAAAAATTTCGCTCTTCTATATTCTGTCATCCTCCAATCACAGATTCATTTGGATTATTGACCATTTTTTTAAAGTGTAAAAATTTCTGAAATGATCAACAAACTAGAGTCATATTTTGCTTAAACTCAATACAGTGATAATTTGTAAATAGTGTCACTTAAAGTCATGTAATGGATCTTGTGTTTATCTTTAGGATGAAATATTTGTGATATACCCCAAATCCTCAGAATTTTGCCTAAAACATAGCTGGCAAATCATAAATCTTTGATAAATTAATGCAAGAAAGAATCCATGGATCCTTGAAACATGAGAAGCATAGAAGAATTCTAAAAAAAATTACAAAATAAAAATGTTATTAGTATCACTGCCAATTTTCTTTGACCATATTATTTTCAAGAATTATTTTTGTTCTTCTAATTCATTTGTAGAAGTTGTAAACATATGTATAGAGATACACACATATAGGCACATAGACACATAATATAAGGAGCTAAATGATATATGATTATTTCAAATAGTATGAGAAGTGATAAATAATAATACTTTGAAGGCACTGCTGCAGTTCTGTTTGCAATAATGCAAAATTAAACAAAACAACAACAACAAAACCTCAAGATATATCTCCAAAAAGTTGAGAAATATCAAAATACAGAAGTCTTAAAGATTAATGACAGTCCCTCAAATTCTAATATCCAAATCCTCTAAGTCATAATCTACCAATATCCATTCAAGGCAATACAAAGAACAAGCAAATCTTTCACAGTGAACATTCTATGCATAACTATAAAAAGATAATAGCACAAACTTCAATTTACCTATATGTGAGAACATTCATATCCAGGGCAAGTAGAATGGCTAAGAAGCCCAAACCAGAGCAAACAAAAGATTTTTCAGAAGACAGACCAAATTTATGTTGTTTATTAAACAAAGCACTTATGAGGTCTGACAATTAAGTTTGCAAGCTCATTCTAGAAAAAGTGCTACATACCTTGTTGCTGAATATCATTATGGTTACCTTCGAAGAACCCCCCCCCCCCACCGCCCCGCAAAGCTATGCACCCAAGCCAGCACCTAGTTCACCTATCAAAGCAATTTTAGAACTCTTTCTGGAATGGCCATCAGAGTTGACATTGTATTACCCTTGATGTCCTGAATGTCATAAAATGTCTTCCTTTCAATATTTCATTTATCTTCAGGTAAAGAAACGAGTCATCGGGGGCAAGATCAGTTGAGTAGGAGGGTATTACAATACAGTTATTTATTATCTGGATAAAAATTCTCTCACAACTAGTGCATTGATGTGATGCAAGATCTCCTTTGAAAACAATTTTGCACATACTTTTCTCATGTCAAGATTTTCAGTTAAGTCTTTTCTAACTGTTTCTCTATCAATGTTTATTTTGTCTGCTATACTTCTCACAGTCAGTCAACAATTTTGATGCATAGTTTGACACAATTTTGCAATGTGTTTGTCAGTTCTGCTTACTCCTGGCCATCCTAATCTCTCTTCATCAGTGACACTTTCTCCTCAGAAAAGCATTTAATCCATTTCTACACTGCTGTTTTCTTCATGGCATAATACCCATAAACTTGGACTAACATGTTCCTGATTTCACTTCTAGTTTTGCCAAGTTTTACAAGAAATGTAATGCTTGTTAATTGCTCTAATTCAAGCTCCAACATTCTCACAATGGCACACACAAAAAACATGCAACGACAGTAATG
>CAUYQG010001956.1:0-14011 GCA_963574415.1 Tarsius wallacei
AGACTAACAAATCACCTAAGGAAGCTGGAAAAGAAAGACCACCAAAACTCTACCTTCAGCAGAAGAATCCAGATCACCAAAATAAAGGCCCAAATTCAGGACATAGAAGACAAAAATATAATACAAAAATTCAACCATACAAAAAGCTGGTTCTTTGAAAGGATAAACAAGATTGATGGACCCCTGGTTAGAATGACCAAGAAAAAGAGAGAAAAAACCCAAATAAATACAATCAGAAATGCAAAAGATGAAGTTACAACTGACACCGAAGAAATACAAAAGTTTATCAGAGATTACTATATATACCTGCATGGAAACAAACTCGAAAATGTAAATGAAATGGAGGACTTTCTGACATCACACAACATCCCCAGGTTGAAGCAAGAAGAAATCAAGATCCTAAATAGACCAATAACAACCCAGGAAATCAACTGTGTCATAAGAATATCATCTACAAAGAAAAGCCCTGGACAAGATGGCTTTCCAGCAGAATTCTACAAAACACACAAGGATGAGCTGATACCAGTCCTATGGAAAGTATTTCAAGCAATTGAGAAGGATGGAACTCTCCCCAAATCATTTTATGAAGCTAACATCACATTGATACCCCAGCTGGGTAAAGATTCAACAAAGAAAGGAATTACAGGCCAATATTCTTGATGAACATAGATGCTAAAACTCTCAACAATATCCTAGTAAACCAGATCCAACAATACATCTCAAAAATTATTCACTATGACCAAGTAGGCTTCATCTCCTGGATGCATGGCTGGTTCAACATCCTCAAGACCATAAACATAATTAAATATATCAATAGATGTAAAGACAAAAAACACATGATTATATTATTAGACACAGAAAGAGCTTTTGATAAAATCCAGCACCCCTTCTTGATAAAAACCCTCAAACATCTAAGCATAGATGGAACATAGCTAAAATAGTAAGAGCCATCTATGAGAAACCCACAGTTAACATTCTGTTAAATAGACAGAAATTGGAACCATTTCTTCTGAAAACCGGTACAAGACAAGGATGCCCACTCTCATCTCTCCTGTTCAACATAGTATTGGAAGTTCTAGCTAGAGAAATCAGACAAGAGGAGGAAATCAGGGGTATACAAATAGTAAAAGAGGAAGTTAACTATCCCTCTTGGCAGACAACACAGTTCTATACCTCGAAATCCCAAGAGAATCTGTCAAAAACCTTCTTGCACTTGGTAACATCTCAGGGTATAAGATAAATGTGCAAAAGTCAGTCGCATTCCTATACACCAACAATTAACAAACATAAATATACAGAAACCCAAATAAAAAGCACAATCCCATTCACCATAGCCGGGGGGGGGGGGGCACAAAGAAAGAAATAACCCGGTATCTTCCTAACCAGAGAAGTCCATGGCCTTTGCAACAAAAACTATAAAACTGCTCAAAGAAATCAAAGATGGTACAAACAAATGGAAAAAATATTCCATGCTCATGGATTGGAAGAATCAACATTGCTAAGATGTGCATCCTACCCAAGACAATCTACAGATTTAATGCAATTACCACTAAATTGCCAGGAGCATTTCCAGCATACCTGGAAAAGACAAAACAGGAATTCACATGGAAACATAAATGACCCCGAATAGCCTAAATAATCCTCAGCAAAACAAACAATGTGGAAGGTATCACTCTCCCAGACTTTAAACTTTATTATAAAGCTACAATAATCAAAACAGCCTGGTTTTGGTACAAGAACAGGCATATAGACCAATGGAACAGGATAGAGATTCCAGAAGCAAAATCTCAATTTCGCAAGCAACTCATCTTCCACAAAGCCTCCACCACCAACCACTGGGGAGAGAAGAACCTATTCAGTAAATGGTGCTGAGAAAACTGGCTGACCACATGCAGAAGATTAAAACAAGACCCCTATCTCATACACAAAAATCAACTCTAAATGGATCAAAGACAGAAACATAAAACCCCAAACTATAAGAACCTTAGAAAATGCAGGAGACACCCTCATGGAAATTGAAACTGGCAACCAATTCCTGATCAAAACCCCAAGTGCCCATGCCATAAGAGACAAGATAGATAAGTGGGACCTCGTCAAACTGACAAGCTTCTGCAAAGTCAAAGAAACCATCAAGAGAACAGGAGACAGCCCACAGACTGGGAAAAAATATTTGCCAACAGTGTATCTGACAAAGACCTAAAATCTAGGATCTACAAGGAACTCAAATGTGCTGAAAATACAACAATAAACACAACAACAACAACAAAAACAGCCTCATTACAAAGTGGGCAAAAGATAAGAATAGACACTTCTTAAAAGAAGAACATGGGGGCAGCCAACAGATACATGAAAAAATGCTCAGTCTCACTAGTCATCAAAGAAATGCAAATTAAAACCACACTGAGATACCACCTAATTCCAGTCAGTATGGCCACCATCGATAACTCAAAAAACAACAGATGCTAAAAAGGATATGGGAAAAAGGGAGTACTTTCTACACTGTTAGTGAGAATGTAAACTAGTACAACCTCTATGGAAAACAGTTTGGCAATTCCTAAAAGATCTAAAAACCGACCTCCTATATGACCTTGCAATCCTCCTACTGGGAATATACCTGGAGGAACTCAAATCACTCTACGAAAAAGATACGTGCACACGCATGCTTATTGCGACATTATTCACAATAGCAAAACCATGGAACCAACCATGCTGCCCATCAAAAGAGGATTGGATAAAAATAAAGTGGTACATATGCATGATGAAATATTATGCAGCCATAAAGAAGGACAAACTTATGCTTAGTAGCAACTTGGATGAACTTAGATACTGAGTGATCTATCATAGAAACAAAGAACCAAGTCTCACATGTTCTCACTCATAAGCAGACCTTGAACAACTATCGTAATACTATAGGAAAGAGATTGGCAGTAGTGGAAACTGCCAGGGGAGTGTGGGGGCAGGAGTGACAGTAGTAGGAAACTACCAGGGGAAGCGGGGGCACACCTCATCTACAAGGGTACCTGCATAATGACCATTTGTATACCTAACCCTGAATTGTGAATTGTACCTCACATATTTAAAATAAACAATTTATTTTTAAAAAACCTACTTTGATACAAGGGCAAAATCTGAATCCATTGTAGTAATAAGAGCTTTCTTAGAACATTGGTCTGTTCTCTAATGAAAAGAAAATGATAAAAGGTTTATCAATATCCAATTATTAAGATTAAATTGGGCAACTCCTTTGGGTCCCCTCCCACTGTGGGAGCTTTTCTCTCCTCTCAATGAACCCTGCTTTCTAAGAAAAAAAAGATTAAATTGACTTGTTTACACAGTCTTAATAAGATCAAGTTTAACATTAAAAGTACACTATTCAAGACCAGACATGGTGTCTCAAGTCTGTAATCCAAACATTTTGGGTGGTTAAAGCAGGAGGATTGTTTGATCCCAGGAGTTCAAGGCCAGCCTAGGCAACATAGTGAGATCTCATCTTTACAAAAAAAATTTTTAAAAGGCAGACATGGTGGCACATGCCTGTAGTCCCAGTTACTCATGAGACTGAGGCAGAAGGATCAGAATCGCCTGAACCCAGGAGGTTGAGGCTGCGGTGAGCTGTGATCATGCTACTGCACTCCAGCCTAGGTGACAGAGTAAGATCCTGACTCAAAAATAACTCAAAAAAAAACCCAAACAAACAAAAATGCTATACAAAGGTAACATTTAGTTTTCTTCTCTAGAAAATCTTTATATAATTAATAAGTGATAATAAAAGACTTTCACTCACTTTTTTGAGTAAAGTACAGGGAAAGAAGAGGAGAGAGATTTGTTGGACTTGTGCCATCTTCATTAAGACTTATTGTTTAACAAACTAAGTCTCCTTTCTGCGAGAGAATAAAGGTTTTTACTTTTAAAATCTTCACATTATCATTTGTAATAAATGACTATTTTATAATGACCTATGACCCTATCTTATGATATGGAATGTTTTAAACTTTTGATATTTAACAAACTTCCCAAAACCAAACTTTCAAGTACTAACTACAATCTTTTTGACCCCACTAACTTTTTGATATTAGTTTCCCTGAAGACGAAAAGAGACTTGTTTGACTTCTTTGTAGCTTAAGATCATACAAGAAACATTGTCAAAGATGAAATGGTGTTTAACTTTCTTTGGGTTGTGTTTCTATGTATTATTACTATACGTATCAAATACCAATAATTCTGGTATGGCAAAGTGTATGTTATCAGTAATAATGATGATTAAATTTAATTGTTAGATCCACAAAAATGACAAAAACAAAAAATAAGCAAAGTACTGAATAGCCATTTTTTAAAAGAAGATTTACAAACATCCAAGGATGGTCAACATCATTAGTAATTAAGAAAATGAAGATTAGAAACCACAATAAGATACCACTTCACACTTAGTTGACTATAACAAACAAACAAAAATGAAATATAACAAGTATTGGAGAAGATGTGGAGAAATCTGAATCCTTGTACATTGTTTGTGGGATGTAAAACTGTGTAAAATATGTTGGTGAAAAAGTTAAACATAGAATTACCTTATGACTCAGCAACTTCCCTCCTAGGTCAATACTCAAAATAATTTAAAACAGATATTCAAACAGAAACTTGTATGTGAATATTCTTAGCATCATTATTCAAAATATCTTCAACTGTGGAAATAACCCAAATGTCCATTAACTAATAAATAAACAAAATGTAGTCTATCCCTGCAATAAAATATTATTCAGCCATAAAAAGGAATGAAGTATTGCTATCTAAAATATGGATGTACCTCAAAACATTACACTAAGTCAAAGGAGCGAGATACAAATGGGCATGTATTACATAATGCATGTATTTGGGATGTCTAGGATATATAGATACATAGAGACAGAAAGTGGATTGAAAGTTATGAGGGGGCTGGGAGCAGTGGCTCAAGCCTATAATCCTAGCACCTTGGGAGGCCAAAGTGAGAGGATTGCCTGAGCCCAGGGGTTCGAGACCAGCCTGAGTAACTTGGTGGGACCTCATCTCTACAACAACAATAAAAAATTAGCTGGGCATAATGGCGCACACCTGTAGTTTCAGCTACTTGAAAGGCTGAGGTGGAAGGATCACCTGAGCCCAGCAGGTAGAGGCTGCAGTGGCTATGAATGTGCCACCGCACTCCAGCCTGGGCAACAGAGTGAGACTCTGACTCAAAAAAAAAAAAAAAAAAAAAAAGAGAGAAAATTATGAGGGGTTAAGAGTAGAGGATAATGGAGTGTGACTGCTTAATTAAAGTGAGGTTTTCCATTGAGGGAATGCATTATTCTGGAGCTGGATGGAGGTTATTATTGTACAACACTTTGAATATGCTAAGTGCCACTGAATTGTATACTTTACAATGATTAATTCTACATGATGCAAAAATTTTCCCTCAATAAAAACAATCCTCTAGTGAAACAGCAACCATTCCTGTGGTATGCACCAGAGGTGAAAGGCAACCTCATTCTGCTTTCTACTTACAATTTGGTTATCCTGGTCATCTTTCAGGTCATTGTCATTTTCTTTTTGTGTTTTGCTTTGTTCTGTTTTTTTCTTAGTCATGAATCCTTTCAGCAGTTACCAGTGACACAGGTATTAGGGTTGAAACCATCCAGACCTGGTGATTCAAGTAGTCACATCTTACTCTTCATCAGCTTTATTATAGCAGGCCAGTTGGTAAAATAAAAAGTCAGGGAAGGTAGAGCAAAAGTTTTGGGAGATAACGTTTGGATGCAGCAGCACTAAGGACGTGACAGTTACGAACTTATAATTTGAGGGCAGCACCAAGGATGTGACAGTTATGAACTTATAATTTGGAGGCATGGTTCTAACAGGGAAAGGGTGCATATAGGATATTGGTATTAAAGATATTCAGAGAGGTAAGTCTGAGAATTTTAGTTTTAAGCTACAACAAGGACTTTTAAATTCCATATATATATTTTTAACAAAATTCATTTTAAAATGTTCTCCCTATTTTACAGTTGAGAAACTGTTCTCTATGGTGTCCTTCTAAGCCTAATAGTCTAATATGTTATACATAAAGTACAGAGTAGCTTAGCAAGAACCTGAGTTCACCCAGAAAACCAAACCTGTAATTAGAAACTTACCCTCATGAGGTAATGGAAGGGACAGCTAACCCTGCCTTGGGGGCTAACTAGAGATAACTAACTTCAGTTCTCTGGACTTAGTTTTCATATGTACAGATGAAGGGGTTAAACTAGTGATCCCCAAGGACTCTTGCAGATCTTTTATTATGTTTTATTCCATTGTTTAGTTTTTTGAAGGATGCTGTTTTCTAAAGCACAACCATCTCCCTCATGCTTCTCAAGTATCCAGTGGAAACAGTCCCTGTCTAAAATACTTTTCCCCCCTTAAGCTTATCCTAATTAAAGTTAAGGCAACAAAACATTGAATAGGTGTTTAATAATGGAACTGCCATGTAAAATCAAGTTCAGGAAATGGCAGCATCTGGATGCTCATTGGTACAGCTGCCAAATCCAGCCACTATTACTTGATTGACTTTAAATAAAAATATAGCTCAATTGAGCAATTAATTAATTTCAAAAACTAAAATAGGTTTGTCCTGATTCTTCTTGAATAATTTGTGAAATTCAAACATAAGATTTTGTTTTGAAAATATTTTCAAAATAACTGTATTTTTCTTAAATGCTATTTTAATCTGCTTACAACTTCATGAGAGGAATGATTTTCCTTGATAAAAATACTCAAAGGATAAATTTAGACGTATGACAGTCAAATAAGAATATATATGATGTTATTTAAAGTTTATCATTCTAAGCATCACATTTTAAAATCCAGTCTGTTCCTGGAAATCATAATATTTGATTTGTAGCAGAGCTATCCTCATTTATATAGTTCATTTGTAATCTTTGACTTTACAATATAATTTCAATTTAGTTTTAATTTTAATTAAAAATTAAAAATTTTAAGTGTAAGCAGCTTCTCTGTGTGTGTGTCCATGTGTTCGTGTGCATGTGTTAGAGATATTCTAATAAATATAAATAGGGAGACAAATTTTGATTTTTAATGATAGATATTTAGACAAAATTTTATGCATGCTTTTTTTAGGTATCTTGATAACAATTTATAATCATAATGATAATAGTAATAATTACTACAAGGATGCAATGACATGCTTGGCCACAAAATATATTTTATTTAACATATATTTCCTAACAAATGCAACATTATCTTTGAGCAACACACTCAATTCTGCTACTCAGATAAACTTGGCCTTTGAATTAATTTCATTTATGCAAGCACTAAAATATTGCTTGACATGGTTGGGTTTACTGCCTTTGAAGGAATTATTACAATGCCTTAAATCAGTAGCATCTGTAGCTACTAAAAGCTTTGTATGGCCTACTCTGTCCTTCATTTAAAAAGAAAAAAATTTTCAAGTAGTTCTCATATCACAGACTTTCCATTGTGGTAAAGATTGGAATCCTTTTCACACACTGGAATTTGGAACTATTAAGGTGCTCCAGCTAGACATATAATTTGCATGGCTTTCCCAACATAAATCTTTCTTGCAGAATTGTTTGTTTGTTTTTCATACGGGAGGAAAAGGTCCCAACCTTCTGAGATTGATTGCTTCTAATTGAAGAGTAAGTTGTGAGGATTGGACTCCTACACTTAACCCATAGAAAATTCACAAACAGTTCTGTGGCATCTCAAATTGGGAGGTGAAAATGGATGTTGGTGGCTTAATCCAGAGTCCGTGAATGTTTGATTTATTTAACAAATACTTAAGCGATATATTTGGCTTTGAGAGAATTGCAAACATTTGCTCCCAGCCCTCGAGTAGTTTAGAATCTAATTAAGGAGAAAAGATATGTATTGCTTGATATGATTATTTGCCTTTTCACATGGATAGACTAGGAGCCAAATTAAAAAATGGAAAAGATTTATACTGGCAGAAGGAAAAGAGAAACCTTGTGTTACACTTCATGAGTATGAGATACAAGTGTGTCTAGACTGCTCTTTTAGGATATTGGGAATCATCAGAAGTCTTTGGGCAGGTTTGTGTTTTAGCAAGTGTGTAAGGATCACTGAAAAGGAGAGAGATAATAATAAGTGGGTCAGTTAGGAGATATTATAATAATACAGGCATAACATGATTTACATCAAAACTACGGTTTTTAGAAGTGATGCTCAAAAGAAAGACATGTGAAAAATATTTTTTAAAAAATAGAAAACGCAAGGTTTTTTGTGCCCTTGGAATATAATACCTAATGGCTTAAAGAAGAAGAAATATCTTTGAGATTTTCCAACTTGAATATTTGGGAGAAGAAATTTTTCCTCCAGCTAAAAATGGTAAGCATATTTAAAAGCACTAGGACTTCATGCTTTAGGGGCTAATTAAATAAAAAGCAAACTCCTTTCAGCCCCTGCAGTCTCTAAGTTTGCTTTCAAATTTCCTCAAAGTAGCTCTGGGTTCGATTTCACAATGTAACTGTCCTGGAGAGTTTTTACTAAACTATAGCTACTTTTGAGTCCTTGGGGCACCCTTAGTGAGGCAATTTATAGGAAACCTCTTAAGTTATTTTGACAAGATAGAGAGGATTAAGAGGTGAATTTCATGACCAAACTGGGCTCCCAATTTCACTTGCATGAAATAGTACTTAGGTTACCTTAATGATAACATGGCAGTGGCTTTCATATTAAAAATGGGTCTGGAAATCACCTAGGATTCATAAGCCTCACCCCATACTAATTGATTCAGAATTGCAGTAATGTAGATATCACTATGTAGATATACAGCCTTGGATATCCACTTTTTCACAAACACCCCAGGATATTCTGATGCACATAGCCCAAGGTTCAGGGAGATATGCTGCCTTAGACTTACTGCAGATTCCTCAGCTTAATCTTTTCTTTAGGGTTCGATATTTAAAATATTTATCAAGGCACAAGGTTTGAGTTTGTAGTCCATTGGGGTGTATGTGTGTGTGTTTGTGTACATGTGTATTTGTGTGTAGTAAACAAACACCAAGAGGTTTGCTATCTCTTTGAGATGTACTTCTGCTCCAACATGCTCTTAGAATTGTTCAAATGTTGCTACTGGGCAGGAGGCTTGAAATGAAATTGGGCATTTGAAAATGGAATGAAAAACCCAGTGTCAGAGAATAAATCTTTTTTTCTTTTCATCTGTGTTTTCTTTGCCTTAAAAATTATTCTTCCTCTACATTTTGACCAAAGTCTCAATAAATCTTACATGTAAGATCCACAAGCATTGAGCTTTTTTACAGATAATGGGGTTCAGTAAATGTGAACCTCAGAAAGAAAACTCTTACCTTTAAACTTCCCAGATAATAAAGTTAACAACTGTCTATTATAAAAAAAGGGAGGTGGGAGAGTTATTTGGTAACCTTGAAAGATACCTTAGTGACATCCTATAAAAATAAGTGCCATATGGTCCTTGTTTCCAATCTGGAAGGAAAGGCTGATTTCTCCACCACTGTGAAGAGGTATATGACATGCCTTTTCAGTGCTGACAGCACCCCGGTTGGAACCTCCTTCTTCTAGTGACACCTGCCAGGGAAGCCCGCATCAGGCAAACATCTGGAAATTATCTGATGTAAGACAGACTGTGATGGCTTCCAGACTTGCTCAGCATGCTCTCTCACTGAGCACAGTTCCAAGATGATTAGCATATGTCTAGAATGGATAACCGAGTCTCTGTATTTCAGGAGCTTGAATTGTATCAGTGGATGCCAACTAATTTTGGAACAGCTCAAAGGCAAAGCTAGGCCCTCGCAATTCTAATATATAGAGCACTCTTTTTACTTTTTTAACTCATGTGCTGATTTACTATAGATACTTGGTTCTGCTATGTATGCTGAAGTCTAGCCCTATATGCCATTAGGAAAGGGGATAAAGTAGGTACTCATGTGGCTGTTTTAGTATACATGATGCAAAAATTTCTTTAAAACTGAGTTTTGGACTATATTGAAGGCTTTGAAGCATAGATGAATACGGCCTTAGTTGACTAAGAGACCCCTGATGCCTTTTGCCGGGTATTGTAAGGAAACATTCATTGAGCTATCTTGTCTATATTCAGTAATTCCTCATTGAAGTCATTGCATATAGAAACCTTCCATGGATTGCTAAAATAGCACATGCAGCTGGAGCAAATAGAACTAATCTGCTATATGTAATTATTATTTTATAGATAATGCTGGTGAGAAAAAATAATTTTCAAGTAATGAATGTATCCATGTAATTCTGCAATAAAAATAAGCTGTGAGCTCAGTAGAAATTAGTACATAATGATGTGCTTGCTCAACAAAATTGTCACCTTCATTTAATAATCCCTTTGCTACATGTGGCAAGCACGCATCTTCTTCCCTGGCATTCTTACTTAAGCCTAAAAATTATCTTGGGGTATGTCACAAGTAATAGGATTAGTGACAATGGATGACTTTCTCAAAACAAGTAGGTACTAGTGTTTTCTTTTCTAAGGAAGCGAATTAGTAAAGCCAAATAGTTCTTTTGTATTTTTCCTATTTTATCGAACCACCAGCAATGTTACTCACTTCTACTTGTTACTGAACTGTGAATCTGTAATGTACCATTTTTTAAAATATAAAGGAGTCACTTCTCAGAGACTCTAGGAGTCTAGAGGGAGGCCATGAAGCAAAAAATCAGGTAACAGGTAAATTGATCTCAATTTATTGAAGGCATAAGAAGTAGCCAAGATTTATTGATAAAAGTGAAACAAATCTGTTATATAGATTTATAGGAAAAATATAAAATGAAAAAGTGCCACAGAATTAAGTATACAGAAACTAAAAAATTTATTTATCAAATTAACATATTATTACTTTGGCCAAAATATGCTATTTAAAAAATTTTATATACTAACAATTAATACATATCTACATAATGCACACAAATTATATACATAAAATGAATGTTAATCTTTAGAGTGGTATGGCATATTGAAATAGCATATGGTTAGTGTAACTTTCTATGTACAGTTGCAAAAATTTTAAGACCAGCAGCCCTTTCTACATTACTTATAGATTTTTGGAGTTAAGTCCCCCCCCAAAAGTCACAGCCTATTCAAACAAACAACAACAAAATAAAGGTCTATTATTAAAAAATTGAGGGAAAATTTCAAGTCGTAAATCAACAACTTTAAGTGTTTGATGGAATTTACAATTTCAAATAAAATCAGGGCTTTGGGACAGAAAAGTAAGTCTTATAGCAAAAAATTATTATTGGAATATACAACTGTGGTGGAAATGGTATAAATTTGCATTTATTTATGGTATTTATTTTGCTGTTTGTGATTTTTTATTCTTCTTATCTTGTAAAGGGAAAAACATAGAATATCAATCTCTTCTTTAGGCCACAAGAGAAGAAGTTGATCTCTGGTGGTCAGAGTAAGAAGAGCATTTGTAAACAAAAGATCTTCATCTTAGAGTTAGAGCAGCACTTGAACTTAGAGTTGGAGGTCAGAGTCTTGGGCATCATATGTGCACATGTTTTAAAATGTTTATTTAAAAAATAAGAAGTTGATGGAGTCAATATATTCTTTTAATTCTACCTTCTTATTCTAAACTGTATTAGCTATCTGTTATTAAAGATAAGGAAATTAACACACCAACACTTCCTTCTCAATCTTCCCACCTCAAGATTTTTATTTTTACTTTTTCAAGGTTTACAACAATATACCAGAGACAGAGAGTTTTTCTCTCCTTTTTGATCTTGGGCTTTCCAGCCTCCAGAACTATGAACAACAAATGTCTGCTGTTTCAGACATTCAGTCTGTGTGGTTTTGTTATAGCAACTTGAGCTGACAAAGACAGTGAGATGAGATGAAACAGGTCTAAAAATTTAAGTTTGATAAAGAAGATTATTTTGTCTTACAGTCTATTTCTATAAATATGTCTCTGAATTCTATAAATTTAAGCAAATTATATGATTAAAATAGTGTTTGCTTTACAAAACTTACTTGTGGGGAAGAGTACTATTACTTATGCATTTTTCACTGTTTTTTTATGCCTGTAGGGAGCCATAGTTTTAGCCATATGAGCATGATGTGATATCACTATTTATCTGCTAGTGTCTTCTATGAGTGGCAAACAGTGAGGCCAGAAAAAGACAAATGACCCTTAAAAGGCAAACCTTGAAAACTGTGATCTAAGCAGTGACTGCAAATATCATTAGACTGAGGATTGCTTTATGTATTATTTTAGTATTTCTAATCAGCTTGAAGGTAGCTAATTTATGCTCTCTGACTTTTCACATTTCCCTTTACTTAAGGCTTAAACCAAAGTATAAAGAAACACTGATTTGGTGGTGTAATTACACAGTTGCATACACCTTATGATTGTTTTAAACTTAACTATAGCAAAACAAAGTGTATTTTAAAGGCTCTGGTAACCGTTACATTAAATAAAGTATAAAAGTCTGAATGGACTCAGTTGTAAGGCACTCTGGAACTTCCGCAACGGGGACAAGGAGGGAAACTGCTTTGAGGGGTACTAAGACTAAGGGTAAGAGGCAGAACTGAGTGTGTAGTTGTAAATATCAGTACCTACAGTTGAATTGGGTTGGGTTAAGCAGACACAAGTGCATGAAATCAATATTTCTCAACCTTAACAAGCAACATTCTCCCAGGGTAAGATACAAAACTGCTTTTTTGCAATAGTTTCATGTATCATGCAGTTTATCAGAAAATAATTTAATTTGGGAATGGATACAGAGACTGTTTTGGTATTTTAAACAATATCCAAAATGCATTAGGTATTTATGAGAATGACTATCAGGGAAGTAGAGAGAGGAAGAGTAGGAAACGTGAACATAGTGGACTCAAATTTAAAAAAGAGGTAGTCATAATGCACACGACTATAGCGGAGTCCCTGTGCACAGGGACATTTTCCTTTGCTGCTTCTGGTGGCTTGCTTCCCATTTCAACCCAGATTTGGCTCCTTTGGTTCCCACATCCAGGTTGTCTATGTCCTGAGAATTCTGATTACTCTATCTAGGGACAGTCTTGAGTCTTTGACTCTGGGTTGTCTCCCAAAATGTTTTTACAGTTTATCTTTTCAAAGGACCAACTGTTAGTTTCATTGAGTTTTTAAAATCGTTTTTCACTTTTTACGTATGTATTTCTGCTCTTACCTTTACTGTTTTCTTTCTTTTTCCAACTTTGGTCTTAGTTCTTTTTCTCTTCAGTAAATGAAAACTGGAGATACATATGCAGAAAAATGAAACTAGAGTCTTATCTCTCACCATATATAAAAATGAAATAAAAATGGATGAAATACTTAAAGGTAAGTCTTTAAAATATGAAATTACTAGGAAAAAAATTAAACTCTTCAGAACATTTATTTGGGCGAAGAATTTTTTGATAACACCTCAAAAACACAGGCAACAAAAGAAAAAATCGACAGATAAGATTACATCAAGCTAAAAAGCTTCTGTGTGGCAAAAAAAATACAATTAACAGAGTAAAGACATAAAGTACAGAGTGTCAGAAAATATGGCAAGCTCTGCATCTGACAAGGGGTTAATAATCCAAAATACATTAGAAAATCAAACTGCTCAACCTTAAAAAACAAATAGTCCTATTAAAAAATAGGCCAAGTGATCTGGATATTTCTCAAAAGAAGACATACAAATGGCCAACAAGTATATGGAAAATTGCTCAACATCATTCTATTTTTTTGTATAATTCAATCTATTACATTAAGGTAATTATTGTTAAGTAAGGACTTACTACAGACATTCTGCTAATTGGTTTCTGGTTATTTTGTAGATCTTTTGCTCCTTTTCTTCCTCTTTTGCTGCTTTCCTCTATAACTAGGTGCTATTCTCCAGTGGAATGCTTTGACTCCTTTCTTTTTTTATTATGTGGATCCTCTAAAGGTTTTTTTGTCTTGTGGTTAACATGAGGTTTGCTAAAAAATCTAATAGTTATAACAGGCTATTTTAAGCTAGC
>CAUYQG010001959.1:0-19644 GCA_963574415.1 Tarsius wallacei
CAACATCTAGAATCTACAAGGAACTCAAACGCACCAAAAGGAAAAAAAACAAACAGCCCCTTTAAAAAGTGGGCAAAAGACATGAATAGACACTTCTCAGAAGAAGATATATGGGCAGCCAACAGACACATGAAAAAGTGCTCAGCCTCACTCATCATCAGAGAGATATATGTATTTTAGTTGGAAGATCTGGTGTTTTCACACGAAAAACCAAGCGTGGCTAAAATAACACCCCAGTCATTGTTTTGGAGGTCTGATACCAAAACGTTTGCTAGTGCTAAGATTATGCAGCTAACAATGGATTCCAGGGTTTAAAAACTCATTTCCTGTAACTGCAGGAAAAGCTGAAGCTCTGGCTGGAGACAGGGCTACCTTAATTTCTCCTGAAATTATAAAAACTATTAATTGCACTGTCAGTAGCTAAGAACACACTACAAATTACAAAGCACTTGCACATATGGGTACTTCTGCTATGATGCAGCATACAATTTTCTAAAACTCATTGCATTATGCGAGATCAAGCAACAAACAACAAAGGGTTTATGAAAAAAACAGGGCTGGTGAATGATACTCACAACCTTGTCACTGTCACAAACACAGAAAGACAGAGCCTAATTAAACTGTGGGACCACACAGCTTCACACACATCAAACAGTTACGAAATATATCAACACTACAAACAACGTGGTGCTTCCTTGTGACAAACACTTAAAGTTTCATATGGAAGTGGGTGTCTGAGCATTGCAGCGTGTGAGTGTGTGTGAGGTTTGGAAGGAAGGTGACCTGGACTCCAGGAAGCTGGATCCCAGGCTGCAGATGGGCATGGCTCACACAGAGCCTGGGGCTGAGACTGTTGCGTGTCTGATTCCCCCATTCCTGCGTGGCTGGGCTCAGCTGGTGGCAGTTTTCTGTGTTCACCTAGTGTCTCTCATGAACTAAATATAAGAAACCAAAATTTGTGTTATCCTCAAACTGTTGTCTAAGAACACGTATTAATTGTTTGGGAATGACTTGAATCTTCAAAACAAGTGTCATAGCATAACCAACCAGATGTTATTTCATTCAAATCTTACAAGAATAGCAAGACACAGAGATGAGGAAACTGAGCATTACACGCTTGGTGAACAGTCAAGGCAGACCAAAGCAGGGTTTTCTGACCCCAGGTCTGCAGTTTCCCACAAGGCCGCTCCAGGAATGACCAGCCTGGCACATTTGAAATCTGCATTTCTAAGACTTGGTTTTCAATTTGACTTTTCTTTTACTGCCTGAAGTACCCTGATCCAGAGGTACCATTCTCCCAGCCCGGGAGAGTTCTTCCAAAAAATACGATTCTATCTTTGTTAATGAAGATGCCAATAAACCTGTATATATCCAGAGGTCTGCAGTTTCTATTAGCTGCTTCCCATATGTTCCTGATGTAACCCAAAATTGATTTCATGTTCTTTACTCTACTCTTTTCTCAAATTCATTCACTATGAATCTGTTTTATTCCCTGCACTTAGACTCTGTTTTTTGAACCACTGATTTTGCCTACAATAGTTTTACCATGATATTCATTAATTTGTAGGACAAATAAAGCCCATCTAGCAGATGCTTCCTGCACACATTCGTTTTATAAGCAAGAATTCACTTCTGAATGTTGTGACCCAGGTTCTAGAACCATGAGAATGACGCCTACCACAGAGAGCCGTGGAGGTCCTTGGTCTCCTCCTAACCTGTTTAACTTCATGAATCTTTAAGGTACAACTTTGTTTAAGTGGACTCAAAGTAGACAAGGCTTCATTTTCAAATACTTGTAGTTTGCAAACTGTGCAAACAAACTAGAAAATGTCGACTGGCTCAGGAAAGGTGAGGGACTGACCATCTTCAACAGTCCAAAATGGCCGTACTGGGGCATATGACAAGGAAGGTAGTTGCCACTAGAATCTTAAACCAGAATCTTAAACAGTCATTACACCTGGGTCCCCAGACATCTTCTACTAGAGGATTTTGTCAACATAATTTTGCATTCTTAAATCTGAGTAGATACAAACAACAATTCCTTAATGTATTAATCTGTTTACCATATCACATTTATCAAGCCTTTCCCTTGTCCTAAAAACTTGGCCAGATGCTGGAGGGAAATAGTTTGAAAGCAGCTTCAAATTTGTAGATCTATGGCCATTCAGTCTAGGACACCGAATGCCTCTGTTAGTAATTCATTTGATTAAAAATCTAGAATTAAATAAGTTGCTGGATGAAGAGGTTTTTCTAACAGCAGTGTACAAGGCCTTACATGATTGGTGGTCTTTGTTCCTCATCAACCAGTTTATTTTAATATACTTCTCAATTAGAGTTTTATTAATGGTCTAAAAGCAATAAAAACTTCGTTTTCAGGAAAGGCAATCTAATACTCACCAGAAAATTACAGCCAATATATATTACTTTGTTAGACGTTTATTGTGAAGGATCTTTGAGGAAATTCAGTTTTCCTTCTCAAATGAGCAGATTAGTTTCATAAGCAAAGTAAGCCAACCATGTTTGATAGACCTTCCTGTAAGGTATACTAGGATTTGCTGAAAAAAATTGTATAACTCAGGCAAAACCTTGCTTGGAACCTCTCTGTTTAAACGCTTTATATCTCAAGTAAGGGGAAAAGTTAAACTGGAAAGAGGTTACCATTAGTTAATTTAACTACCGCTTACAATGTTACTTCAGAGAATGTACTAAAAAGGTTCCTGCCCCTCCTTGCTGGAACGGGGCCTGCCCACAAGGACTGGCTGTAGGGCTGTAGGCACCTGCCTTCGGGTCCTAATCACCAAGGGCGCAATTCCAGCTCCATTCCCGGGAATCACTTGCTATTAAAGAGTCTTACTTTTAGCTTGATAGAGGGTTGAAAGGAGTATGGGCTGTATCTAAAAACTATTTGGACGTTTCATTTGATGGAGAATAAAGGGTCTGCTACGGTCTGAATATTTGTGTCTCTCTAAAATTCATGTGCTGAAATCTAACCCTCAACGGGTTGGTGTTGAGAAGTGGGGCCTTTGGGAGGTAATCAGGTAATGATGGCCGAGCCCTTGTGAATGAGATCAGTGCTCTCATAAAAGAGGACCGAGGGAGTTTGCTCACCACTTCCATCATGCAGGGACACACAGAAGGCACCATCTGTGAGGAAGGGTCTCTCCCCAGACTCTGGAGCTGCTAGTGCCTTGACCCTGGGCTTCCTCCAAAACTGTGAGCAACAACTTTATGCTATTTATAGAGTACCCTGGCTAAGGTATTTTGTTATGGCAGTCCAAGCGGACTAAGACAGGACCCTTGAAACATGCTGACCAATTTCTATGTTTCACTGTGATAAAAACAATAAAATATAATCTGGCCAAAAGAAGAACAGTCCATAACATTTTTATGCTGGTTTCCTAAAGTCTTTTTTATATTGAATGAAGAGTAAATTACAGTTAAGACATCTTAGGGCCAAAGTATAGCAGTGAATACTCTATGGATTGCCTTTGGAATGCTGGGCTTGGGTTATAGATCAGATTGAATGAACTCAGTATAGCTTCTCTGTCATTGATGCTCATGAAACACATTTACTGATGATTAATCTAAGAGTATTTTTATATATAGCAGTAG
Source organism: Tarsius wallacei (assembly GCA_963574415.1). NCBI lineage: Eukaryota > Metazoa > Chordata > Mammalia > Primates > Tarsiidae > Tarsius > Tarsius wallacei. The sequence continues at coordinate 3,613 of CAUYQG010001959.1, forward strand.
GGTGCTGGATTGTTGTAAAGAAAAGTATTGACAAGACTTGCCAACTGTATCACAGTGAGGCAAACATTGTGTGTCATCTGTTAACTGTGCTATTGTGCTGTTTTGTTACAAGCGCTCTTTGCAACCAGCTTAGCCTCTTTGCATTGAGATTGTAGGCTCTAATTTAATTTTCCATCCAGTCTTGGGTTTGCTGTGAGTTTTCAATTCAATATGGGCTTCACCAAAGATTTGATTGTCTTTAAAAACAGCTGTAAGTCATATTAAAGATGTACAGATTATATATTTAAGTATAAGGATGCTTCTGATTTTAAATGTACTTGATGCACTTAATAAAATTAGCAAGTTAGAATCATAGATGACTCTAAGTCAATTAAATCTGCATAATGATTCAAAAAGAGGATACAGGGCATTAATGGACAGTGATATTTGGTCATTAATAGCCAAGTTAGCCATTGAGTGTCTGGAAGAATCTAGTGACATTCAAATTGTCAAAGCAAGTATTTTGAATAAATGAATGAAGTGAAATAGCTGACAAAGAGATACTTTAAACCGACATGATCCTGCACTTAAGTATGATAAAACTACAGTAATAGAGCAAAGTAATAGGTTTGATATTTAGCTACAGCATCAAGGCATTTAAAACTACAAATTTTGAAAATAGTGACTCTAAATATTTGCTCAAACTGAGTTCTTTCTTTAAGGGCTTTTATTTTTATGCATAAATTTTACATGAATGTCCAACTCTTTTTCTAATATAAAAGAAAATTTACAAATATTTTGAGGATTCAAGAATAAGACTAAACTCTTACGGTACTTGAAAGATTTTGCCCAAAACTACTTAAAACTGTTAAAATATAGAAGGCCTTAAAATAGAACTTGTAGGTTTATTACCATGGGTGGTACCATTGTGAAAAAGCAGGAAAAAACAAACAAACAAACAAACCTGAGAGAATTACCAAATTAAAAATATTTTGCTGCTGTAATCAAACATGCCTGATTTTTGGGGGGTTTTAAGGACTATATTTTCTCTGTGTGCATTGCTTCATCCTTTTTGTACTGTGGTGACACATACCATAAGCTTTTCCATTTTAACCACTTTAAAGTGTATGGTTCTGTGGCATTAGGCGCATTCATGTTGTTCTGTAGCCATCACCACCGTCCGTCTCCGGACTTTTCGCCTGCTCCGAATGAAGCTCTGTACCCATTAAGAAGCAACTCCCCATTTCCCCTGCCTCAGCAGGTACCGTCAGCTTTCTGTCTTTATAGATTGACGACGCTGGGTACCTCATATAAGTGGAATCATGCAATACTTGTACTTTGGCTCATTTCTCTACTGTTTTACTAACACGGAAGTGTTTTATTTCTTATTAATTTTATCTACTCAGAAATTTGAAACACTGACAGAATTTCTGGCTGGTCGAATTACATTGCAACTGATAAAATGCTGCCTAAATATCAGTGATTTTCTAAACTATGGACATGATGTTTACAATGAATAACCTGATAAAACTGTAGCGTCATTTTAATTTCAATTGTTCAATCCTGTAAACAATGATTAAAATGTGCATTAGTTAGTGATTTCAAATGAATTTGTATTACATTTATTATTTTTCCATCTAAAGCAGAATTTATTATTATTATTATTTGGTACTTGAATTGAAACCTACATAGTACTGTCCTTGGTTTACTAAAAGAATGAGTGAATGATATAAAGGCATCTCATGTAGAAAGATTTGTTCTGGTGAATTAGCAGGTTTATTAGGACATGGTTTTTTCCACCTAAATCTTAGAAATTGGAAGAAACGTGGGCAAGATGTAAGAATGCAGAGGAGTGCAGAGAAGAGGAGGCAGGAGAGCTGAACATCACTACCAAATGCTGAGTATCAATCCCACAGAAGCACAAGAGTCAACATACTCTAGTGAAAGTGGCGTTTCCTGGGAATATGACCAGGAGATGTGGGATGATATTCAACGCCGGCAACCTTGTATATGCTGCGTTTAATCCTTATGACAACTCTCTGAGTTACAGAATTTTTCCATTTTTGCAGTTGTAAAGACTGAAGTTTGCCTAGTCCCAAACTAGTGAGTGGCAAAGCCAGAATTCCAACTCATGTCTAAATGGCTCCAAAGCACATGTTTTGTTTTTTTTTCCCCACAACACAACATTGTAACATGCTTTGTACTTCCTGACTCTGGAGGTTAACTTTTTTCTTAAAAATATAAAAATAAATAAAATTTTAGCCAAATTAGAAATTGATAACACATTTATTTTGAGGACAGAGTTCAAAATCTATATAAAACATAATAATACAATTAAGTTCCAGAACAACAGGGATCTTGTGAGCAGTTTTTAGACTGCCAAGGAGGGTTTTCTGGGGACTTATGAAGTGTGTAAGTACTGGTTCTCATTTGGAGATGTGCTTGGAAGCCTCAGCAGTTACTGGTGGTGAGGGCTTTCAAAAGACAAAGGAAAGTGACTATACGGGGAGGGGTGGTCAGATCACAGGGGCCGCAGTAAGGTACTAAGGGAAGAAGGTTCCATGACTTTCACTGCCAGAAAGATGGACTTTGCAGAAAGGAAAACAAAATTTCCCAACAAAGCTGACATTTTATAATCAACCAACACAGACTAAAGTGAAGTATAACAAGTTTTTTTAAAGAGACAAAATAACTGTACTTGATTGCACATGTGGATATACCAAAATCAGTAATGTGTCAATCAAAAATAATATATGAGAGTGCTTGTTTTGGCACCTTCTGACTTGTTATTACAACCCTTTACATTTTTCATCAGCTAAAGAGTATGAGGCCATCTCATGCAGTTTTAATTTACAGTTTTCTAATGACTAGTGCTTTGAGCATCTTCTCATACATTTGTCATTTGAGTTTTCTGTGAATTGATAGTACATGTATTATGCAAATATTCAATCTTCAACATCCAATCTTGCTGAAGTCTTCCAATCAAGGCAAAAGCTTGTGTGTACTTTTGAACTTTCTGCACAGACAACATGGCAGAAATAGAGATGCTTGACAAACCCATGTCCTCTTTTACCGGGCACATGGTTTCATCATGTTTTCTGGTCTCTCTCCCAGATGTTTTGCCCATGACTGACTGAATCTTAGAAAATACAATGTGGATGGAAACGCTGCTATACCTATTCAGTAAAGCTCCCCATGTAGGTATCTTCATTTCCTTTTACCACTGCCAGCTATTGGAAGGGACAATGAGGACCCAACAAGGGTCACAGATAAGATGGAAGGACCCTGGGTTCCTGAGTCAGCACGAGAAAGGCTGCAGAGCGTGCATTCCCATACTGCACCATGGTTTGAGTGTGAAGTTAACTTACTGGGTTAAGCCACTGAGAATTTGAAGTCTATTTACCATAGCAGCAACTGTTACTATTAACTGATATGCCCTAACATATCATTTGCGAATAATGACTATTTGTTTCTTCTTTTACAATCTCCATACCGTTTATTTCTTCTGGGGAGGGTAGTTGATAGTTGATTTTATTTTATTTCTTTTTATTTTCTCACTCTGTCTTCTAGGAACTCTAGCTGAATAAAATTTTAATATTGCCACTTTTGTTTTGCTACCGAATTTCAAGGGTATATTGAAGTTTCTCTATTAAGTAGGTTTTTCAAACATCAACTGAATTAGATGAAAATTTTCCCTTCAATTCCTTCCATTTATTATGAATATTTTATTATAAATCTGCATTGGATCTTGTCAAATGTTCATCTGCTTCTATTGAGATAAGAATGTGTATTTTTGGCTTTTAATCTGTTAAGGTAATGAATTACATAATATATTTTTCTAATGTCAAACTGTCATACATTCCTGGAATAAATCTCCCTCTGTTTTCACATACTATTGCGATCTAGTATTTTACATAATAGTTGGCCAACATACCAATATTTGCTTTAGTTCTGCTGTTATTGATCATTACTTTTATCGTTGATTTAGATAGTCAATGTTTATTGAGTTTTAGATGTTTGTTGACTTCTTTACTCGCTGCTATCCCTTCACACTTTTCCCTTGAGTTCAATTTTCTGACTTCTGAATTCCATTATTCACAATTCTTTCAAAGCGTGTCAGTTAATAGCAAAAATTTTTCAGCCTTTTTCTGGAAAATGCCCTTTTTCGCATTACTCTTGAATTTCAGATGGATGGGGATAAAATTCTTGGAAGACACTGAATCCTCTTCTGGCTTTTCCTGTTGCTACCGCGCGTCCTCTTCTCCGCCTCCTCCTCCTCCTCTCCTCCTCCTCTTCCTCCGTTCTCTTTGTCCTCCTCCTCTTCTCTTCCGTTCCTCCGCTTTCTCCCCCCACTCTCCTCTTCTCCTCTGCTCGCCTCCTTCTCTCTCCTCCCCTTCTTCCCCTTCCTCCTTCTCTTCCCGCTCCTCTCTTCTCGCCCTCCTCCTCTCTCTCCTCCCCCTCTCCCGCCTTCTCCTTCTCCTCCTTCTCCTCCTCGGCAAGGTCTTCGCCTTTGGTCCTTCTTTAGCTCGCCTCTTTGTCTCCGATGCTCCGTGTTTCACCATGGAAACTGTGCGACGTGTCTCGTCGTGAGTCTCTTTCCCCTTGTCCCACTGGGGAGCCTTGGCTTTAATCCAGTCTGAAAATTTTCCGGCCATCGTTGATTTAAATATACTCCCCTCCATTCTTTGATATTTTCTATGTGGACTTCTTAGTATACACATGCAAACACATATGTGTGCATATATCCAAGGAGAAAGAGAGAGACACATGCCAAAAAGAGAGGCTTAGAGACACAGAAGTCAAGTTTAACCCATATCTTGTATGTACTGATATATGTAGGTGTGTATAGATAATTTAATTATATGTGAGTTTAATATAAGTTTAATTTATGGTTAAATGAATTTAATTATACGTAAATTACATAGGTGTATAATTTGGGGAAGGGTTGAATGCGGAAGTTATCCTGTTCCCCAGTTCTTGGCCCTGTCTTTATCTGGGGGGGTGCCGTTTCTCTCTTGGTTGGTTAATGTTTCCTCCTTATTCTCATTTCACACTCACATTTCCAGTCTCCCATAAGAATCTGACATATTTGTTAGGTGCTTTAAACATCCATAATGTTCTCTCGTGGGCAAACGCTTTGATTCATACCACTGTCACCATGCCGTAGGTGCACATTCTATTTAAGGATCTGCATGTGTTGTTGCGTGTTCATCCCGGCCACTGCTTTCATTGCTGCATCTTGACACATAACGCACAGCTGCCACATTTCACAGATCCACTCCTCACTGTTAGAAACTCAGAAAACTTTATGGACAATGCTCAAATATGCATGCTTCTCTATGGTTTCCATAGACCCATTTGAGAAAGTCTCTGGATACAGACCAAGAAAGGGGATTGACTGGCCACAGGACACGTACACACTTGAGCTTCCCCTCTTTTTTTTTTTTTTGAGTCGGGGTCTCACTCTGTTGCCCTGACTGGAGTGCAGTGGCCGCTCCCGGCCCCCGCAGCCTCGACCTGCTGGGCTCCAGTGATCCTTCCGCATCAGCCTTCCGAGTAGCTGGAACTACAGGCGCGCGCTACCACGCCCGGCTAATTTTTTTAAAATTGATTGTAGAGATGAGGTCTCGCCAAGTTGCCCTGCGGGCTCAGGCATTTGAGTTGGAGTCTCACTCCGTCGCCCAGACTGGAGTGCAGTGGCCGCTCCCGGCCACCGCAGCCTCGACCTGCTGGGCTCCGGCGATCCTTCCACCTCAGCCTTCCGAGTAGTCGGAACTACAGGCACACACTACCATGCCCTGCTAATTTTTTTGATTTATTGTAGAGATGCAGTTTCGCCTGCCCAGGCGGGTCTCGAACCCATGGGCTCAGGCAATCCACTCACCTCAGCCTCCCAAGGCGCGGGATTACAGGCTGAGCCACTGAGCCCGCTGCAGCATACCTTTGATCTGAAAATTACCTAACCCAGAGCCACTTCTCTTTTACCCGGTCTGCACATCCCCAGCAGAAAGTTTGCTTCTGCCTGAATCATCCCAAGGCCATGCACCAGGCAACTAGGGACAAGAGAAGGAAATCAGGGGTATCCAAATAGGAAAAGAGGAAGTTAAGCTATCCCTCTTTGTGGACAATATGACTCTATACCTTGAAAACCCAAGGGAATCGGTCAAAAGCCTCCTTCATTGATAAAAGACTTTGGTAATGTCTCAGGGTACAAAATCAACATGCAAAAGACAGTCACATTTCTATACACCAGCAACATGCAGGCAGACGACCAAATAAAAAGCACAGTCCCATTGGCAGTAGCCACAAAAAAGTGAAATACCTCGGCAATCACCTAACCAGATAAGTGAAAGACCGTTACAACAAGAACTATAAAACATTGCTCAAAGAAATCAAGGATGACATAAATAAATGGAAAAACATCCCATGCTCAAGGATTGGAAGAATCAATATTGTTAAGATGTTCATTCTACCCAAGGAAATCTACAGATTCAATGCAATACCCCTCAAATTACCAACATCACTTTTTCTCAGACCTGGAAATGACAATACAGAAATTCCAATGGAAACAGAAAAGAGCATGAATAGCCAGAACAATCCTCAGCAAAAGGAACAAAGCAGGAGATATCACATTTCCAGCCTTTAAACTATGTTTTAAGGCTACAGTAACCAAAGCAGCCTGGTACTGGTACAAGAATAGGCACATATACCAATGGAACAGGACAGAGATTCTAGAAGCAAAAACACAGTCTCTCACCAATTTATCTTTGATAAAGTCACCAATAACAATCACTGGAGAAAGGAGACAATATTTAGCAAATGGTGCTGGGAAAATGGGCTCACCACGTGCAGAAGAATGAAGTTGGAATCCTACCTATCACCACATAAAAAAATCAACTCTAAATGGATCAGGGACCTAACCATAAAACCTCAAACTATAAGACTCTGAGAATAAAACATAGGAAACACCCTTATGTACATTGGAGTAGGCAATGAATTCTTGACCAAGTTCCCAAAAGCAAATGCCATAAAAATTAAGATAGATAGATGGGACCTCATCAAACTGAAAAGCTTTTGCACAGCACAAGAAACCATCAAGGGAGTAAAGAGACAATCCACAGAATGGGAAAAAATATTTACAAATTATGCATCTGACAAAGGCCTAACATCCAGGATCTACAAGAAACTCAAATGAAGTGAAATGAAAAAAACCAAACAACCCCATTAAAAATGGGCAAAGGACATGAACAGACACTTCTGAAAAGATGTCATACAAGCAGCCAACAGACACATGAAAAAATGCTCAGCCTCACTAGACATCAGAGACATGCAACTCAAAACTACAAAAAGATACCACCTAACTCTGGTAAGAATGGCCATCATTAATAAGTCAAAAAACAAAAACAAAAAAACAAAAAAAAAAACCAGATGCTGGTGTGCATATGGAGAAAAGAGAACTCTTCTACACTGTTGGTGGGAGTGCAAGCTAGTTCAACCTCTATGGAAAGGAGTGTGGCAATATCTAAAATAACTAAAAATTGAACTTCCATATAATCTTCTGGGAATATACCCAAAAGAACATAAATCATTTTACAAAAAAGATACCTACACATGCATGTTTGTTGCCATACTATTCACAGTCACAAAAACATGGAACCAACCATTCTACCCATTGAACATGGACTGGATAAAGAAAATGTGGCACCTATGGAGTATTATGCAGCTAAAAAGAAGAACAAAGTCATGGACTTTACAGCAAATTGGATGGAGTGGGAGACCCTCACTAAGTAAACTATGACAGAAACAAAGAACTGAATACCACGTTTTTTCACTCATAAGTGGGTCCTGAACATTAGTCACATTAGCACAAGGGTGGGATCGGCAGGTGCTGGGCGCTGCTAGGGGATGGAGGGAGGGAGGAGGAGTGGGGCACGCGACAACACAGAGTACCTGGTCCATTACCAGGGGGAGTGAGGGCCGGTCAGAAGCCTAACCTTCACCTGCATGCAGCCCACTTATAGAGTTAATCCTCACTTGTACTCCACGTCTCTAGAATAAAATAAAATTAAAAAAAAAAAGTTCTGCCACTTCTTTGTATATTTATTTTATAATTTTAAATCAGGCAGTTTATTTTACACTTTTATATTTTATATATTATATAAATATAAATGATATATTTACATAACATCTATTGTTATGTCATAATTTTAAATCAAGCATGCCCAACCTGCATCATACGGGCTGCATGTGGCCCAGGACAGCTAGTAATGCAGTCCCCAAAAGTCTTTTAATGTCATGTGTTTTTTGGCATTTATTTTCTTTGTTACCCATGTGTAGTTCCACTGCTGAGGCTCACAATCTCACATTATCCATGACGTCACTTTTCGGCAGCACATACGTTGTGAGCAGCAGTTTTCAATTATGAGGGACACAAAGAACAAAATTCGACATTTCTGACATGCACCTTTAGAACGCACTAAGAATTGTGACCATTTCCATCAAACCAGACCTTGAACCAGAACCTACAAAAACACTGTCAAATTTCCCACTAGTTTTATACTGTTCTCATTTTATAAACTTTATAACACAAATTTAAAAAAGAAGTCATATTATATATATACACTAACTATATTATATAATTTATGTGTGGTCCAAGGCAATTCTGCTTTACTCAGTGTGGCCCAGGGAAGCCAAAATGTTACTCGATGCGGCCCAGGGAAGCCAAAAGGTGAACATCCCTGCTTTAGATTATTAATTCATAATTAGTCTTGAGTTCATCTGAAGGAATCCTATGATGTCAGTCAGAGGTTGATCAGAGAAACAGATCATTAGGAGTGAAACAGAGTCAGAGATTTTTTAGAGCACTTTAACCTGGTGCAACTGCATGCTGGTTAAGAAGTCCATGCCTGCATATTGTCCTTGCAGTGGTATCAGACCTGAGGGTCAGTTTGCAGACCATCAGAGAAGAAGCTGGATTTAAAGCAGGAGAGAGCAAGGACACAATGGAACCCATGAGGACAAACTGGAACTTGCCTCTGTCTCTTCAACGAAGCCGGTGACCTGCAGAGAAGTCTGAACTTTCATCAAGGAGTTGCACCCACTCTTGGCCCAGGACTCAGGAGTCAAAGGAGGAAACCCCGTGGAAGCTGGAGAACAGTGGGCCCATGTGCCCTCAATGCCAGCAAAACGGGTTAACAGGTCAGTGACAACATGCGCCAATCGCCAACGCCTGGTGTCATATCTTCACTTTTTCAGAGTGTAAAAATGCCTTTTAATTTGTGCTTTTCAATTTTCAAACCAATGTCCTCTAGGGTCTACTCCAACTAAGGAGCACACGGGGAAAAGGATTCTGAGAATGTGATCACAGCCTAGCTAGGCTGACACAGTACCAAAGCATAATATTAGGCTAGTTTAGTAGAAGATATGTCTCTCTAGAGATAAATTTGAGTTTCTTTCTCTTAGCATCCCTGAGGCATTCCAGCTTGGGATTCACTTTTATATAAATTTTTCATCTTGGGGCTTTCTAGACCAATAACCCAAACATAAAGTGAGGTGCTTGCCTGTGCTTCTGGGTTCTCAAGAAGAGTCGTTATTCCCTACTGTGAACCCAGGCTGAGAAGGCCACCTACCCTGTTATTTCCCTATGCTAAGGGGCAAATGAGTTCATAGCTGTATTTTTAGAAAGGAATTTCTAGAGGGTCCAGACTATGTGAGTGGTCTCTATTCAACTCAAGGGACCTTCAAGGGACAGAAGACCTTGTCTCCTGATTCCCAGTGGACGTAAAAACTTAAGCCTCCAGATGGCATAGAGGGCACATCCCGGAAGAGCAGAGTCAGACCTGGTCCTTACTGCTGTGAGTTTCACTTCTTGATTATCTCTGTCTCTCGAAGACCTACTTTCTTTCTAGTTCAGAAGCGCATTAAAAAAATTTTTTTAAAAGCATTTTATCTAGATTTTCCAGATGCTTTTAGTTGACATTTTCGGGCTAACTACTTGGCCATTTTGCCTGAATAGGAAGTCCATTGCATTTGCACCAAGAACCTAAATGCAGAGACTTTTCTTTTTTTTTTTTACAAGTAAAGTGTGCTTTAGCAGATTCAGCTTTATAGAGAAAAAAATTAAAATTATACAGAATAGATCAATTAGAGGGATGAATTTGTGTAACAAAAGAATTCACCATAGGACTACTTAAAATAGCCAGGGATCTCACAGTGTATTTAGAGCATCTAGAAAAATGTGTGTTGTATAAATTTATTGGGTCTGTAGTTAAATAAATGCTGGGATGAATCCTTTTATAGAGCAGAAATTTCTTTTTTGCAATGTGAACAATCACTCTCTAATTTACAAGTTGGTAAGTTTGGGTCTTTGTGTAGCTTGGTTTTTTAATTTGGCTGTAATAATAGCGCTCTGGAAAAAGTCATTTATATAGAAAGTTCAGGTTTAACTCACCCGAGTAAACGTTTTCTATATTAATTCCAAATAATCAAAACAATCCGCATGTTTAAAAACTGGAATCATGAGGGCCTTCCTTTTTTTTTTTTTTGGAACAGCACCTCAATCTGTCACCCAGGCTGGAGTGCGGTGGCATGCTCACAGACACCGCAGCCTTAAATTCAAATGTTTCATATGTGTATTTCTATATAATTTCCCATGGTCTTGTTACTAGAAATATGCTAAAGACAAATGTCTTCACATCATGACTGATTTCTTTTGGTACATTTATTAAGCACGCAGTAAAAAAAATAAAATCTTGACCGAGAACATCCTTGCTCACTGTTCAACATTATTTATTGAGTTATTAACCAATTTTCTGAGGGCCTACCATGTCCTGATCAGAGTCTGAGGTCCTTAGATATCAGGTATAAAAACACTTCATTTTCCAGATGAAACTAGTGAGGTCAATGACCGAGCAGATTCATGGCTGCTCGAGGGACTGCATGAAAATTCCAGCATACTACATTGCTCTCTTTAATAGAGTGGAATATTCCATTAAATTCAAGAGGTTGTCAATTCTATGGACGAGAACTTTATGTCAAAGAACCACAACTCACCCCAAACACCGCTGGACTGCCTGTGGCATGTTGCAAAGAACATAGAGATTGCCATCAGACAGGCTTGTGTCTGTACTTCCTGCACCGTCCTCAGGCAATTTATTTAACTCTTCTGAGCTACAGTTACCCAGCATGCAAAGCAGAGCTTCCTGCTTATCTTGCCTTCCTAGAAGTGTATCGTTAGAAATTAATTTGCTTCTATGGGAGATATACTTTGCATAATCTCCAAGGTTTAATCTTAAAATGTCTATTGTGATTATTGCTACAGTCACCCTAGAATATGCATATATCAAAAGACTTATGGACTCTCACAAATATTTTTGAAGAATAATCAAGGAATAAGTTGTTAACCTTTCCAGAGGCAATGAAGAAGAAAAATCTGTATTCCATGTTTATACAAAAAATTAATTATAATTTAGACGTTAGAGCGTCATTCTCCTTGTCTAAGTGAATTACTTAACTTTTAAAATGATTACTATATATAAAGCAATTAAGAGAGTGGTTCACGTTTAATAGAAGTTAGATGCACATTTGTTACTGTTGTTTTTGTATCTTCATACTTTTCCTTTTGCAATTGTGAAAGCCACATACAACTCTCTAGACTTTGAGTTTTTTCCTCTATTGTTGGAAATGACAACAGCCATGGACATCTGACAAGTCAAGCATTGTCGTCACTCGCTGGGAAGAACACAGTGCTGCTTGGAGAGTGAAGGTTTTGGGAGACAGCATCTATCAGCCACACAGCTTGCAGGGCGGCGTGTTTAGACATGTGTGGACATTATGTATTTATTCCCTAGCTTCTGTGTAAAGTCCGAGACAGCCTCTGGGGTCTAATCTGTGAATGGATGCAGATGTCAGGGAGATGATGAGACCAGAGGTTGAAGAGGAAATTTTGTTACAAAACTGGAAATTATAGGCCTTCTCCTGCTGGATGTTTTTCCTTGCGAAGTTCAGAATATGGTCACCTCTGAAGGTTATTTTTATCTCAATAGGTCCCTGGATAAGGAAGAAAATACCATATCCATACAAAAGAAGAACAACACCTAGATAATGCACACACTTTTGCCCATATCCTCCCGCTGCTCCTGACTCAAGCCAGCTCAGAGACGACTGAATGGCTCCCTTCTCAGGGCAGGACAGTGACTTTTACACGGTAGATGCTTGTTGAATGCGAACTTCAATTGTTTTGCAAAGGAGAAGCAAGTAGCAGAGGTGCAGCTGGGAGAATTTCGTGATGCTTTTAAGGAACACTCAATGACATTCTATCTTTAAAAGGGACCACGGGTGCCCTTGACTGCAACCAAGATAATTATGAAAATTCTCATGTAGCAGATAGAAAATAATATCAAGAGAAAAAAAATCCAAACTGGGACTTGTAGTCATGATCTGTGCTCACTGGATCAAGCCTATTTGTAAATACGCATAACTATTTTTTAAATAAAAGAGAAATAACCAATGATAGGTAATGATAATAAAAATGACATCAATGCTGTCTTCCAGCTCTTGTGGCTTCTCTGCTCAGGTGGGGTTATCTGAACTGGAAAAGAAAATCCTCCTTTCCCTGCAAGGTACAGATTGTACCAAACAAAGATCCATCGTGGATCTGGCCAACATCACCAACATAAGCCCTTCCTCCCATTCTTCCACTTCCTCCCATCCTGAGCCACACGCTGCACATGAAGTGAAGGACTCAGTGTGGGGAAGGGCACGCCTGCCCGCTCGATGGCCAAGGGCGGGACGAGGTGGCCAAGCCGAGGCAGGTGCCAGATGGCAGCTCTGTGGGGTCACCCGTGTGGGAAGGTGAACAGCTCATGCCTTGGATCATGGTCCCTTCTCCCCACCTCTAGTCCACAGAGAGGTGCTTGTCAGGTAGGTGGTGGGGAAGGTGACGGTCTGTGGGGGTCCGTCAAGGAAGCAGAGCGTGGATGTGGGCTCTTCCACAGAAACCGAGACCCACAAAGAGCATGTTCTTCCAACATTTACAAGAAACCCAGAGGTGTGAGGTGTGCTCCCTGTTTAGCAGAAGTTCTGGGAGCAGGCAGCCTTGTGACACGGGAGGCTGAGAAGGTACTGGCTCGTGGGAGTGACCTTGGCTTCAGCAGACCCGGACGTGGTGGCTCTACCATGTTCTAAATGCGGAGTGGGCATGAGCTCCCTGTTCCTCCCCTTCTCCGCTGTAAAGGGGGACCAATAACACCTGCCTCACTCAACCATGAGCAAGCAAACAGGGATCCAAGTGCTCCATCACTGGTCAAGTTCTACTGAGATGCTCCAGGAAGGTAGCAGGAATGCACCGGGTCACCTGCACAGGAATAGGGACCTGTCATTTCTTCCCAGTCCTTACATTTGCCTCCCTTGGGCTTTCAACACCGGGTCTACCGTGCCTGGCTTGCTCCTGACGGGCGAGCCTGGGTGACAGTGTCCACTTGAGCAGCTTCAGAGACCACCCTATGTCCTCCATGTGGCTGTGGCCACATGTGGGTGGTCTCCTCTGCAGCTGCAGCCTTGTGTTCAGGGGAATAGATGCCTCTTGCGGCTGTAGCCAGGTAAGGGTGGGCTGGCTGGGGCTTCCAGTGTCCTGGCTCTGAGCTCCACTCCAGGTCTCAGTGGTTGCACATGGGCTGATGCCCCACTGCTCTCCCTTTTTCTTCTCCACCCTGGTGCCTTTTCCAAGCTGCTTCCTCCTCCTGCCCAATGGGAAAGAGCTTATATTCCGAGCTCAGCATCCAATCCAGCTATAGCTTTTCCAAGTCCAGAGTCTACAGTGCAATGCCACCTCGTCCAGGAAGACATTCCTGGTCTCCTTCCCCTTCCCTAGGCTCATTTGGAGGTTGCTTTTGTGTGTATTCCTGCTTGTTTCCCACCAGAACACGAGCTCTTCCGAGGAGAAGCCCGAGTCTCACTCCTCAGTCTCTCCAGCACCTCGCGTGGCCGACGGTGGGCGCATGGCCACTGAGCTGAGCTAGGCAGACCTGCCATCCACCGATCTATAATTAAATCACGCAAAGAAGGGTCGTTTTGCGATCATGATGTGATGAAGACCAACATAACGGCCATCTGCCTCCACCCGCCTGACTTCCCGCCTTTGGAATCCCTCTGCCCTGTTCGTGTCTGCACAAAGGGCCGAGGAGAGAATGAGGTCACAGAGCAAAGATGGAGCAAAATCAGGCAGAAAGCAGTCTGTGCCTTCTTTGTTTTCCATTGACGTTTGGACTTTTTAAAACCAATTGTTTTCTTTCTGGTGCTATTGACAAAAATGCCTAACAATATCTGTGTGGATAACTATAAGCTTGACACGATTATAGGGAAAGTCTGGAAACCATCTTATGCCTCCTAGAAATATGCCAAGTCCAATTGTTTAAAAAATTTTGGTTTTTACTTCGTTTTATATCCTACACCAGGAATTCAGGGCTTGAGGAGTTGTCATTCAGTTGCATATTACGGGTCAATAATACTAGACCTTTGCGATGCTCTGTTCTCTGACAGTGGGTTCCACATTCTGTGACAAATGTTGGCAGCTGGCCCATGTAAATCCAGTGCTGTCTCCCTTGCCTACCTTCCCTACAGAGGCTGGAAATAGCTAGACATGCTTTCCTAGTCTCCCTGTAGTCGGGCAGTGGCCACATGACGGTCTAGCCCATGAGGTACATAGCTGTGCATGCTGGAAAGTTTCTGGAAGAGCTATAGGTTTCCTGATAAAAGGGGCATGTGTCTCCATCAACGCTCCCTTTCCCCTCCTCTATCTGTGGATGCAGATGTGATGGCAGAAGCTTCTGCAGCCACCTTGCAGTCATGAAGTAACACATGCCAGCAGGAGGATGCAGTGCCACTGTGCTAAAGAAAGCAAAGAGACAGAAGGGCCCTCTCCTGAACGGCAGTCCCAACAAGTGGCCATCTCGTAGAGCAAGTCTCGTGTTAAGATGGTCTGAACCGCTGTTGGTCGGGTTCCAGCTACTTGAAGCCGAAAGCATTCCTAACGGATTCAGGCCCCATGTAAGAACTCTGCCCCAAGCATGAATCAGAGCTTGATACTGTTGCATCACTCCAAAGATAAAATAGAACCGGTCCTTGCCAAATTCCATCCTAAAGAGCTTTCTTCACGCCCACGGTCAGGCATGCCCTCCTGTAGCTGAGTCCAATTCCCACAAAGCCTGCATTTTCGCTTAACTTGGCAGAAGGGTGGAGGGAAGCGGCCATGCCTGCCCCTCGTGGGATCTTGACTTGCGGGTGACCGAGGACGGCCTCCAACTGGAATCTGTTCTGCTGCAACTTGGGGTTCCTTTAGCAATGCTAAATCGTAATATTTAAAACCAATACCTTGGCTACTGCTTCAAGAATGCTGCTGTATTCATTTCCTAAGGTTGCTGCATAAATGATCGTCATCTGGGTGGCCTAAGGCCGAAATTCATTCTCTGATCGTTCCGGGGGCGGGAGTTCCCAAACCAAAGTGTCAGCAGGGCTACGCAGACTCCCTCTGCCGGCTGCTCCAGCTCTGGTGAACTTGGTTTGGGGCAGCACAACCCCAGTCTCGGCCTCGTCTTCACTTGGCCTTCTCTGCCGCGTCTCCTCTTCTGCCTGTGCTCGCTTCTTCTTATGAAGATACTCACTTGATAAGGGCCCACGCTGTTAGTCCAGGATGATCCAATCTTGAGTCTTTAACTTAATTACATTTACCAGACTTCTTTGTCAGATAAGGTCACATTCTTAGGTTCCAGATGGACATATCTTTTGGGAGGCCACCGTTTCACCGATTGCAATTATCTTCCTGTTCTAGAAAAATCAATCCACTTGCCTTATTCCTTTTTGTTAGATCCCAAGAACCTTGAATTTTTTTTTAACCTGGGAGAAGACATATTTATGGACATTTGAGTTTTCAGAATTTAAAGACGTTTCTGGAAAATATATGTTTTATTTCATATTTTAAAGTAAAGAAGTATCTTTCTTATTACATTCTAGTCTTTATACCATATTCTTTTTTTTTTTTTTTTTTTTTTTTTTTTT
>CAUYQG010001972.1:0-13951 GCA_963574415.1 Tarsius wallacei
TGACTGAGCCGGTAATCCTGTGGCAGGATGCGGCAAATGCTCAAATATATTTCTTGTATGATTGAGTGAATAAACACAGAAACACATGTAGCTGGTTCGGGATCAGCAGTTGGCCTCACCTGGGCTGATTGAATATCTCCCACTAGCCCAGCGGCAGGAGGGTGGGGTGGTAGCAGTTAGAGGAATTTCCTTCTGAAAGGCAAATTGCAACTTTAAAGGCCCATCCCAGTGCCAGGCGGGTTTTGTTTAAGAAAGGCCAAGTGGCCAGAGACTGACCATCTCATGGAAATGCAAAAGAGTAACTAATTCACAGACTTATCCAAAACGCCCTTTCTGAAGTTGACGATTTACAAGCCTGCAGTTCCTGGAAACCATTTGTTCTTTGAAGACTCTGATTTTGCTGAGTACAACCTTGTAAAATTCCAAAGGAAGTATGTAATCACTCAACATGAATCCTTCCCTTACCTAAACAAGGGTATAAGACTCCACTTCTCTGGTTCTAGGGCGCTCGACTTGGACGCATTAGACCCTCCAGCCCGCTGGGATGGCCAGTGTAATAAAGTGCCACTTCCTATACTAGTCTTGGTGTCACGATCTCTCTATTTTTTGTGATACATTTCTGGTGTGCTGGCCAGGAAATGGGAAATTTGGAGACGATGTGTTCCACCTCTTTTGTCATCGAGATACGACCTCCAGGGCAATGGGAAGGGCAATCTCGCCAGGCGTGCAACAGACCTTTTGATCCATAGGAGGGAGGCCCCTCCCAGTGAAGCTTGGACCACAAAAGCACAACAAACAGGAACCCAAGGAGAGAGGAACTGGCATAAGGATGACCACCTGACGGAAAGGACAGAAAGACCACCCGACGGAAAGGGTAGAAATAAAGGCCTTTGCATAGACCTGCAATGGATGGCAGAAGGGGAGCTTGATCACCTCCCAGAGCCTGCTAGTAATCTCCAGCCTGAAGGAAAGGGCTGAAAGGCAGTGGAAGGAAACACTGTCTGAATGTGAACCCATAGGCTCCTTGGATTAGGACGGAGAGTTGAAGAATGTGCTGTGTGATTGTGTGTGAATGAGATGGACGGGACGGCAGGAGGGCTCTGCATAAAGTTAGTCTGCGCTGGGGGTGTACCAACCTGCCAATTGCTAAGAGGTGTCTGAGATATCTTTGCGAGAAGTATGACTGGAGGGGAAGAAAGCAGATGTTTCCCATACCCCTCATTCTCTTATTTGTGTGTGTCTGTCGCTTTAAATCTGCTAGAAAGCTGGTTGAGTTATTATGCTTTGTTTAATGGGACAGGTCATCTTTTAAAAACTTGATTGGCACGTGTTTTTTTGTTTGTTTCTTTGTTTTTTGAGTTGGAATCTCACTCTTGCCCCAGACTGGAGTGTAGTGGCTGCTCCCGGCCACTGTAGCCTTGACCTGCTGGGCTCAGGCAATCCTTCCACCTCAGCCTCCCAAGTAGCTGGAACTACAGGTGCACACTACCATGCCACGCCCGGCTAATTTTTGATTTATTGTAGAGATGAGGCCTCGCCAAGTTGCCCAAGTGGGTCTCGAACCTGCGGGCTCAGGCAATCCACTCACCTCAGTCTCCCCAAGCAAGGGATTATAGGTTGAGCCACTGAGCCCAGCTGGCACGTGTTTCTTTATGTCATTTTATGTCTCCCTTTATTTGTGTGGTGTTTTCTCCCAACCCGTTGGCACTGCTGTAAAGAAAAAGAGAAATGTCTCTTATATGCTACTTAGCCTTTTGCTAACTCAGTGCAAGTTAATGCTAGCCTTGGAGAAAATAATTTTGCAATCTTTCTCTAGCAACTAAGGGAATGAATAGGCTGTTCTTGTTTTCAAATGCTAAAAGTCAGGTTAGTTGAGAGTAAGTCTGTTTCTAAAGGTTTAGGCCTTGCCTAAGATCGTAATCAACTGCTTGTCCCTATAAAACTGTTGGGAACTCTCTTAGAGTCATGTAATGTATGCTGAGTACCTACTTTATATTGTAATGCTAAATAACACTAATGCTTGCGTTTTTGGCTATGCCTGCCTAGCACACCTCTTACAAGACTGGTAAAGCTTTAAATGCTGAATACTTTGCAGGACTTAATAAGGCATGGGAACTGTTCATTCCCACCTGATTAAGTCACCTTGTAATCTCAGTACTTCACCTAAGGGACAGGTCAAGTACTAGACACACTGCAGAGCATAGAGTGAGACCTAATCACTTTCATTTAATTGTCCACGTCTTACAACTAAGGCTGCTATTTGGTAATTCATGAGGATTTTTGAGAATTTTGCCTGTTCATAATTAGGAATAAGTAGGAATAGATCATCTTACATCTACGTGGTCTGGTCACTCTAAAAAGGTTTTGTACCAGGCCATTTTTGTAGGCATCATTGGAAAGTCGTGGAGTAAAAGGAAAAAAAAAAAGGGCTTCAAGGAAGTCTAAGAACACTCGGCCTGGAAGAAGCCATTAAGGTTCCAGGAATTCCTGGTATTGCTGTTTACAACTTTATTTACTTATTTGTTTGTTTTAGAATTCTCCTTTGAGGACTAAATTGCAAGTGTTCAGAGCAAATTCTGGGTTTTCAAGAAATGTGACCAAGACAGTGGTCTTATAGCAGGAAAAATAGAGAGATCATGACACTGAGACTATTATAGGAAGTGGCACTTTATTACGCTGGCCATCCCAGTGGGCCGGGGGTCTAATGCGTCCCAGTCAAGCACCCTAGAACAGGCGAAGGTGGGTCTTATACCCTTGTTTAGGTAAGGGAGGGGATCGTGTTGAGTGATTACATACTTCCTTTGGAATCTTACAAGGTTGTACTCAGCAAAATCAGATTTTTCAAAGAACAAATGGTTTCCAGGAACTGCAGGCTTGTAAACTTCAGAAGGGGGGTTTTGGATAAGTCTGTGAATTAGTTACTCTTTTTGCATTTCCATTAAATGACCAGTCTTTGGGCCATTTGGCCTTTCTTAAACAAAACCTGCCTGGAGCTGGCAGGTCTTTAAAGTTGCAATTTGCCTTTCAAAAGGAAATACCTCTAACTGCTATCAACCCCCTTCCTGCTGCTGGGCTAGTGGGAGTCATCCCAGGTGATTGCCATGAGGCCAACCTGTGTTTATTCACTCAATCATACAAGAAATATATTTGAGCATTTGCCACATCCTGCCACAATGGTTGTAGGTAGCAAGACAGTCCTAAGAAGTCTAAAATCATTTATATTTTCCCATCTTGGGCAGCTTAACTAATCAAGGTCACAGAAACAGATAAATAAATTCTCAGGGTTTCTTTTAGTCCTTTTGTTTCCTGCCAAATAATGAAACAAACTAAGCATTAAAATGTCAGTAGTGCAACATAGCTTTATCCTCTAGAGGGCAGAATTTCATCACATAAAATTAAAATCACAAACCTGCTGAGGTGTCTAAATGTCAGGGCATTCATGTCACGTTTCCTCTTTCATGAAGCTCACTCCCCTTACTAGGGGAACTAACATTTCTATAATTTAATTTTCTCTTGCCAATATCCTTGTGAACAGCCCACTAAGGTTTACATGGCCTTGCCTGCTTCCCATTGCCCCTCACCTCTTAGGTTTTCCTTTAGTTTCTCACCTTCGAAGCCTTACATTCATTAAGGTCTTTGGCCCTGCTCTTGAGGCAGGACTAACCCCTTTGAATTCTGGTCTCTGCTCAATGCCATCTCTTCCCTGAGACCTTCCCTGGCTGCTGGGCTTCTCTCTCATCTCAAGTTACTTTCCATTTGCTTCGTAACATTGATCACCATCAGAAACTGGTTGTCTGTCTCCTTCAGTAGAATGTAACATAAGGAGAAGAGGGCGTCGAGCCAGCTTTTCACTGCCACATCCCTAGAACCAACAACAAGACCTGGTACATAGTTTAATAAATTTTGTTGAGAAAACGAATGCATAAATGAATGAAGGTAATAGCCCAGAACAAGCTGAGTCACATAAACCAATGATGGAACATTACTCAGTTAAGTTTCTTAAAGAATGATGCTTCCCAGGCTTGGTGGCTCAGCCTGTAATCCCAAGCACTTTGGGAGGCTGAGGTGAGTGGATTGCCTGAGCCCATGGGTTCGAGACCTACCTGGGCAACTTGGCGAGACCTGATTTCTACAGTAAATCAAAAATTAGCCGGACGTGGCAGCGTGCGCCTGTAGTTCCGGCTACTTGGAAGGGTGAGGCAGAGGGATCGCCAGAGCCCAGCAGGTGGAGGCTGCGGTGGCCGGGAGTGTGCCACTGCACTCCAGTCTGGATGACAGAGTGAGACTCCAACTAAAAAAAAAAAAGTTTGATGAAGACATTTTCCAAACTGAAAGGATGGAATAACCCTAATTTAAATGAAAATGGAACCCATACAAGAAAAGTTCAGGTCCCAGAATAATTAACACGATACACAAAACAAAACACATGATAGAAAATGACATGTGTACATAACCATGGTGAAGAGAGTCTGCTGTGGGAATTCAGCACAAAGAAACAGGCATTTACTAAAGTCTTTTATGATTACTCAGAGAACAGGATAAGCATGGGTGAGATGATATTATGGTGAAGGATTGTTAGCTGGCTACAGAAATGACCTAAACTGTGGTTCACTTGAGAAGGAGCTCTCTCGAGGTAAACCACAGGACTCTTTGCCTTGGGTGTGTCCTGTCTCACCCTCTCACATACAACTTTGATGGAGGCACAGAAACCTACAAAGAAGAAACTTGCAAATAGCACAAACCTATTACAATGGATGACAGAATCTAGATTCAAAAGAACTCCACTAGCTGAAATGTCATCCCAAATCAATACAGATAAATGTAATAAGAATGTAGATGTTTTAAATTTGGATTTTTAAAAAATCCACCAGGCACAGCAGTTCATGCCTGCAATTCCAGCACTTTAGGATGCCAAGGCGGAAGGATTGCTTGATCCCAGGAGTTCAAGACCAGCTTGAGCAACACAGTGAGATCTCATCTCTACAAAAAATAAAAAAATTAGCTGGGCATTGTGGGGCATGCCTATAGTCCCAAGCTACTAGGGAGGCTGAGAACGGAGGATTGCTTGAGCCCAAGAGTTAGAGAGGCTGTGGTGAACTGTGATTGTGCCACTGCCCTCCAGTCTAGGTGACAGAGTGAGACCCTGACTCAAAAAATAAAATAAAATAAAAAATAAATTTTGCAAATACCAAAAGTAGGAGAACCATTCTAGTAGCAGTTCACATGAAGAAAAAAATCTGAAATTGTAACCAACCACAAACTCAGTATTCACCAACATGGGCTCTGATGGAAACAGCATCCCCGGGGGGGCGGGGAGGGGAGGGTCACACCCCATGCTCTGGTCTGACTAGCAAGTGCTTTCAGATTTGGGTACTACAGGTAGTCAGAGGGAGATGAGGGTGATGTTCATAAGAAATTTTGGAATGAATTGGATTTGCTTAATTCAAAGAGGGTAAGACCCTAAGATGGACAGAGAGAGAACTGTCAGGTAGATCTGGATGATTCGATACAGGAATTCTAAGGAAACCTCCATGGCAAGAGGACCTGGGTCTGAATCCAAGAATTGCCTCTTATGGCTTGGTCTTTGAGGCAAATTTCTCATATTCTCAGAGTCGTAGCTGTATCATCTATAATTTTGGATGATAATAGCAACAGCCTAAGGTTTTGGGGTGGATTAAATGAAATATCTCTAAATGTTAAGAGTCAACCTAGATACAGTCTGGAAGGTAGTTAGGGCACTGCTTACCATCTAGCACACACACAATCACTGCACTGATTGTGTCTTTAAGAGTCAGTGGCCCTCAGACTACCTAGCTGTGTCTCAGGTATGTCAACAGGAAGCTTAACACAAGGAGTGTGCTTGTTCCAAGAAACACATGACCTCTAACCCTGTCTGATAGTGATACACAGCACAATTCAAGACAGACACACCAGTCATGTTACAAGCTGAAAAGAGGCCATTTTGCTTATAACAGTTTTTTTTTTAAAAGACATAAAAATTTTGTATTAAGAAATTTTTTTTGATAGTTGAGTTAGGCTAAACATACAAGCTGCTTTAATTTAAAAGAGCATGTTTTTCCTTTCCCAGTCACTGCCCTCAGAATGCAATCCCCCTTTTCCCCCTAGCACAGCCTTGCCCAACTGGTCTAAAAGGCCAAGCCTATCTAGTAAGCCACTGCTGATGCTGGAAAAGAAACAACTGGTTACACTGTAGCAGGAAAAATAGAGAGATCGTGACACCCAGACTATTATAGAAAGTGGCACTTTATTACTATTACGCTGGCCATCCCAGTGGGCCCAAGGGTCTAATGCGTCCAAGTGGAGCGCCCCAGAACAGGAGAAGTGGGGTCTTATACCCTTGTTTAGGTCAGGGAGAGGGTCATATTGAGTGATTACATACTTCCTTTGGAATTTTACAAGGTTGTACTCAGCAAAATCAGATTTTTCAAAGAACAAATGGTTTCCAGGAACTGCAGGCTTGTAAACCGTCAACTTCAGAAGAGGGGTTTTAGATAAGTTTGTGAATTAGTTACTCTTTTGCATTTCCGTGAGATGGCCAGTATCTGGGGGTTTTGGATAAGTCTGAATTAGTTACTCTTTTTGCATTTCCATTAAATGGCCAGTCTTTGGGCCATTTGGCCTTTCTTAAAACCTGCCTGGTGCTGGGCCAGGTGGGTCTTTAAAATTGCAATTTGCCTTTCAAAAGGAAATACCTCTAACTGCTATCAACCCCCTTCCTGTCACTGGGCTAGTGGGAGATATTCAGTCAGCCCAGGTGAGGCCAACTGCTGATCCTGAATCAGCTACATGTGTTTCTGCGTTTATTCAATCATACAAGAAATATATTTGAGCATTTGCCGCATCCTGCCACAACACCAGGCCAGGAAACATAAAGAATGGGCCAAGGCTGGAAACATAAAGAATGGGCCAAGGCTGGCAGGAGTGTATCTGAAAGCTTGATGTGGGCGTTGCCCACCTCCCCTCCATCTGTGAGTATGAGGACATCACACCGTTATAGGTCAGGGCTCTATAAACAAGCGTTTGTTACAACTGTTACATTTTAAAACAATTTAAAGCTATCATTTTTCAGATGTTGTGACATTCCCTTCCTTCCAAATGTTCCAGTTGTCTGCCCCTTCCTATGAAAAACTGTCACAAAAAAAGATAGAAAAATCCATGTTGTAAATTCCAAAATGTTACCTAAAATGTCAGCATGACCGGGAGACTTTGTGTCATGTCAGTGATCGCGTATCAGAAAATGTTAATTTGAGTGTTATCTCAGTGATCTTGAGTCACGC
The DNA here is from genome assembly GCA_963574415.1 of Tarsius wallacei. Taxonomy (NCBI): domain Eukaryota; kingdom Metazoa; phylum Chordata; class Mammalia; order Primates; family Tarsiidae; genus Tarsius; species Tarsius wallacei. The sequence continues at coordinate 7,299 of CAUYQG010001972.1, forward strand.
TGAAACTTCACGTAGTCTTCGAACTCACGGTGGGTGAAAGGCTACGAATTCTGGAGACAAATACTGGAATAAACTTGTGTTACTTTGGGCGAGTTTTTTGGTAATGAAGCCAACCCATCTCCCTGTAACCTGGTTGCAGAATAAACTAAACCCCCTTTCTCCCAGCTCTCTGTCTCTTGTCTTTGGCCATGAGGGAAGCAGTTGATTTATTGGATTGGAATATAAAAGTCAGATGACCAACCTCTGCCCTTCTGGATGAGAGACCAGAAGTGCTCATTCCAACACCACTTGGGTGGTGAAGGAGGAGGTCATATTCAACCTTCCACAACCATGAATGCTGTCACTTGGAGTGCAGACTCCTTCTGCATAGCTCTTGGGACCAGTGGACAGATGGGACAGATTCTGTGCAGTATCAGGACCTTTGTCATCCACAGACAAAAAGCCTTTATGGAAACACGATGCTCATTTTGTCACTGAAGCCAATTTGGTAATCTATTCAGGGATAGTGAAGAAACTCCTACTTTGAATCAAAGGATGAATGAGTTAACATAGAAGCTCTAATTGTTGCTTTTTATTCTATGTCCATGTAAAGGTGCTACAACCCCCCCGCTCACCCCTCCCCACTCCTTCCCCACTTGCTTAAGCGAAGTCTTGTTTTTGCTTCCAATAACTGCGTCCTCAAGGTTACATGACCACCAGCACCAGCCTGCTTTAAGGCCACATCTTGAGGCTACATGACCACCAACACCTACTTCCTCAGGACTACATGTGCTACATGACCACCAGGTCCCAACTAGGGGGTATCAGAGGGACATGCCAAAAAAACAAGCTGCTGGTTCTTCTTTAGGGCCAGCCTTTCTTTTCTTTCCCTCTAATAAATTTTCTTTAACCACTCAACTTGTTCTCTCTTTCTTCATACTTGCCTTACATTCTATGAAATCAGCAGCCCAGACTACATTTTTGACAAGAACCATTATGCCAGGCAGATACTTGGAGCAAAGCAAAGGTGGGATTGTCTGCTTTTTAAAGGCATACAGGAGCCACGATATAGGACTCTGTGACAGCTGCATTGGAGGGGACCACTTAAACCTGAGCTCAACACAAGGGCTCCCACCCCAAATACTGGCCTTGGCACCTGCTGGGGGGAGGAAACCTTTGACAAACTTCCCCTATCTCTTCTGACGTTTTCATCCCAGGAGAAGTAGATCTGAATGGGTTTTTTCATTTCCATAAGCACTCTCTCTTCACTATACTTCCATATTTTCCAAGAACGTGCAGAGACTATTTTAAATATTTTCATGTCCATGTAAGACAAAGTAGTAAGTGTAAGAAGATATGTTTGCTCATTTCAGCTTGCCAACGCAATTTCACAAAGCCCTCAACTCTGCAATGATGTCCAAGCTCTCCAGAATGATGCTTTAAAGTCAAAACAGAATGGAGCATACCGTCCCCACATCTCTTGCCTGAGTCATTGTACTCAAAAGATAAACAACCCTAGTCCTTGCCTTTTCCTGCATGTGAGATAACGTCTGATGGGGTTAGTGGTTATGCTTCTGTAATCTATAGACAGATGCACTCTGTTGATTAAAAGATGCCAAACTCTGTAAAATATTTAAGATGGTTTATTCTTTAGCCAAACTTGAGGTCTTAAGCCCAGATATAACCTCCTTAGAAAGGCCTGAGAACATGTGCCCCCATGGCTGAGTGGTGGCTTGATTATATACTCCTTAAGAAGGTGGAAGTTACAAGAAACCATAAATCAATAGATGTGATATTTTCATCGGTTTGACCCAGGAAGGACAGACAGTTCCAAGTGGAGGCTTGCAGGTCATAGGTGGACTTAAGGATTTCTTGACTGGTGATATGTAGTTCTTTTCATGAGATAAGATGTTTTGCAGAAACAAATGGTGGAAAAACTCATTTGTTGATATGTAGATGAAGTTCTATATGTGGCAAACTTCACAGAGGACAGACAAATGTCTTACAAGGCTCCCGGGAAGTCTGGTAATCCTCAAGTGATGGCTTTTCAGGACCAAAAGATACTTTGATTTCCTTCTTTGTTTGTAATGTGATGTTATACCAGAGTCAGACCGGAAAACAGTAGGGTAATAAAATCCTGTTGGGTGAGTCTTTATCAGGCAGGGACTCCCCAAGCCTCTTAGGAATTTGGGTAAGAGAAAAAAGGTCAGGTTTAGTTCGCATCTCTTACACCCAAACCTTAATGTGACTCTGCTTTAATATAACTTCTGAACAAATTTGATGTGGTTTTACACATACTAAACCTCCACAACCCACAACCCATATATAAACTATGAGCTAAAACACTGTTTCGAAAAACAGTCCGATAGATCCTCTCTAAAGGACTGTTCTCAGACTGCAGGCCACCTTGGTCTATAGTCCTCAATATTTCTAAAAAGAATTAACTTTGGCCTGCTCAATGCCTTACAATCATAATCCCAGCACTTTGGGAGGCCGAGGCCAGCCTGAGCAACATAGTGAGACCTTGACTCTACAAAAAATAAAAAAATTAGCTGGACAAGGTGACACACACCTATAGCCCCAGGTACTCAGGAGGCTAAGGTAGGAGGATTCCCTGAGCCCAGGAATTCGAGGCTGTAGTGAGCTGTAAGCATGCCACTGCCCTCTAGTCTAGGCAACAGAGTAAGTAAAAATAAATAAATAAGTAAGATAATAATAACTTTAATTCCTTAAAAGCTTAATTTTTGGCCAGGTGTAATAGTTCAACCCTGTAATCCTAGCACTTTGGGAGGATGAAGCAAGAGAATTTTGAGCCCAGGTTTGAGACCAGCCTGGGAAATAGTGATACTTTGTCTCTACAAAAATACAAAATCTAGCTGGGCGTGGTAGCGCATGCCTATATGCAGTCCCAGCTACTCGGGAGGCTTAGGCAGAAGGATTGCCTGCAATTAAGCCTGAAGGTATAAGTAGACAAGGAGGTAAGCGCCTTCCAAGGGCAGAAAAATTGTACACTTTTAAACTCAAGCCGCTTTGATGGTTTTGCTTGATTCTGACTACAAAATAAGCCCTCTCTCTATTACTAAACTTGAACTTAATAAGGATACGTAAACATGATGGCTTTTTTGGGCCTGTAACAGGATTGTATTACACTCCAGCCTGGGTGACAGAATGACTCCTTGTCTTAAAAAAAAAAAAAAAAGACTTTTCTTCAGTTAACAATCATTTCTTTCTTTCATAAAGAAAGTCAGAGTAGATTGTCCAGGACCATCTGGAATATGGTAGGGACTCAGCGGCCTGGTGTTATGGTACGAGTAATGCCTGACTGCTCCCCTTGATACCAATAAATCAAAGGGGCAGGGAAGAGGTAGAAAGAAGTTTATTCTGAATTCGAATCCAGGGAGCAGAGGCGGACTGGAGGTCTTTCTAAAATGGTTCTGCTCACCCTCCAGGTTTTTACAATTCACTTTTATAGTCCAGAGTTGTTGGTACCTATACATCAACCACGTGACCAGCAGAACATTGTACAGAACTTAAGTTACAGCTGCATTTTACATGTAGATAGTAACATTTAGAGTAAAGAAAGTTTACAAGGCCTAAGACATCATGCATTGCAAAAGTTATGCAAATCACAAGACTTACGATTACATTGATACTATATAGTTCAAAGAAAGGAAGGGAGTAAATAGGGATTTACATCTTTGGGCATAGTCTGCTGGGAAGTCAAGGATCCCCTGATGCTACTTACTGGGAGTGTATAGAAGACAAGGGGATTCTCAGAAGTGTGCTCAGGAATGTGCCAGAGTGCTTGATTCCCCATCATGCCCTTCTCCAGAGGCTGTGGCAATATGGAGGAACATTAGTGGGTCTCTGTGTCACTGGTACCAGCACAGGCCCTTCAAGCACCTCCAGCTCCTCCACATTTGCAGACTGGGTGAGTCTCTCTTAAGTCTCAGACCTCCTGCTTGGTTGATGGTCCTGAGTTTTTTGTTTGTTTGTTTTGAGTCAGGGTCTCATTCAGTTGCCCAGGCTAGAGAGCTGTGGCAGCCTCCACCTCCTGGGCTCAGGTGATCCTTCTGCCTTAGCCTCCTGAGTAGACTACAGGTGTGAGCCCCCATGCCCAGCTAATATTCTTTTTACATTTTTTTTGGTAGAGACAAGGTCTCACTATATTGCCCAGGCTGGTCTTGAACTCCTGGGCTCAAGCAATCCTCCTGCCTCGGCCTCCCAAAGTGCTGGGATTGCAAGCATGAACCATGGTGCTTGACTGGTCCTGAGTTTTATTCTGCTAGTTGCTCTCACTCCTTGATGAAAAGCTAAGTTATTCCTTGCGACCTTTCACCTCTTGGAAAGGGAATTCTCCTCCTTAAAAGACATTAGATAAGTCAGGCTGTCTGACTAGCTAAGCTGTGCTGATACTTTCCCTTTCCATTTGACTCACAATGCAAAATAAATCACTCAAAACCGAAACAGCAAGGCCACCAGGCAACCCCACTTCCCATCAGTACTCTGGCGGGTTTCTGTATTAATACAACGTGTATGGAGCCTACCCTTACAGGTGGTAAGGGTAGATAGGATGGGTTTATTATAGGAGATTTATCACAAAAATGGCCAAAATGGGCTTCTCAAACATTAAGACATGTCAGGTTTTCTGAGACACGCCTGCTCTTGTGCATATTTTAAACTGATGGGCAAATCACATTTTAAAAACTTGAGAACTCAAGTGATCATTATTCAAAAAACCTGTAATTATAGAGTTCTCATAAATAGTCTTCTAAGTTCTGTTTTTTTCTGTCTACTTTAAATCTGTTAACTTACCTACTCATATTGAGATAAAACTTACTGTTTGCTAATCAAGGCTACTTAGAGATTTTATTTTTATTATATAATTCAGTCAGTTCTAACCAAAATATAAACACTAAAGATTTATTTAATACTTTAAAAAAATAAATTTTAAAAATCAATTTGCCCTAAAAACTGCTTTACCCAAAATTTTGGTTCACAGCCTTCATTACATTACCCATCAAAGCAAATGCAATTTAGTCATGTAGACAGGACTGAACCCACCTCCAGTCCCTCTCCCCTCTACAGAGATCAGGGGTAGGGGTGAATGTTATAACCCTCTAATCATGGGCATGGTCTCTCTGGCATGGCCAGCCCCTCCCTTGAAGCCCTCTGAAGGCCCACCTGAGTCACCTCATTAGCATAAACTTCAATATGGTCAAAGAGGCTCTTTATGAATAACTAACACTTTTATCACTCAGGAAATTCCAAGAAGTTTTAGAGTTCTGTGCCAGGAACCAAAGACAGAACCAAAAATAGCAATTATAGCATGCCTACACTGAGGGATAACTCATAACTTACAGGCACTAATTGCCACGGGTCAGATTGGCACTCTCGGCTGGAGAAACTGAGAACTCATGAAAGAGAACATCTAGATACTCAGCAGTCTTTAGCCATCATCCAGTCCAACCAATTTCACTTGACAGACATCTGGTAGACAGAGATGTGGACAGACTCTTGCCCACGTTTGCCCAGTTAGCCAATAACAAACACTCCCTACAGTACACCATCATCTCACATCTCTATCCCATGCTCTATATCACAGTGTGAATCATTTTCAGACAGCGAGGCACTTGTCATTCTTAATGAGGTGTACGGGCAAAACCTCCTTGACAACACTATTCCCACAAGCCTGCTCTTTGCTGTGTCTGTGTCGACAGTAGCTGGGGGCTTTTGTAACAGAGTTCAGGTAATCTTTTCAACAACCCTGAGGGGGTTGTTGAGTGCCTTTGTTGAGTGACTTGGAGTTGGGGTGGAAGGGGGCAAAACTCCCAAAGGGCAAGAAACAGAAGGGGCCGCTAACCTGCTTCCCAAACAGCTGGTCCTGTTAGCTGAGAGACTGTGTGGTAGACCCGGAGGTGAGCATTCAGCGTAAGGAGTCACATGTGAGGAGTTGAGCTGTCCTACAGCAGTGGGGGGTTCCAAGTTGGAAGGGCAGTCGGAGAGTACAGAAAAGGAAAGAGGAGGCAGAGGGCGGGGTCCTGCCCATGGAGGGCAGGGGCAAAAACCAAGCAATTCCAAAGGCACAACTGCTGGTGTGACCAAAAGGGGTTTGGAAGACAGGGCCGACTGAGATGGGATTTTAAGTTGTTGCCTATGGGTGTGTCCTCAGGACCTCCCCTGCAGCCCGTCCCCATCCTCTGACCCTCCCCTGTAGCTCCTCTGCATCCTCTGTCCCTCTCCAGCAGGCCCTTCTCATCTTCTGACTCTCCTGCTCCCCTTCCTCATCCCCCGTCCTTCCCCTGCTGCCCCTCCTCATCCCCTGACCCTCCTTTGCTGCCCCTGACCCTCCCCTGCAGGCCTTCCTCATCCTCTGACTCTCTTCTGCTCCCCCTCCTCATCCCCTGCTGCCCTTCCCCATCCCCTACCTCAGTCAGGTCATGGGGTCAACACCAGCACCGATGAGTCATGCTGATGGCAAGGACCTTGGATATGATGAGATGAGAATGGCACTTCACCTCTGTGGTCTTTTCCTGAAAAACCCATAGCTCCTGTCTAACCATGAGAAAACTATCAGACAGTGGGGAGGGGTGGCAGGGGAGGTCGGGAATAGGGAGAGGATACAGGGGAGGGAAAGGACACGGGAAAGAACAGCAGGGGAGGGTCAGGGGATG
>CAUYQG010001995.1:0-14789 GCA_963574415.1 Tarsius wallacei
AAGGAGAAGGGGTCTCAGATAAGGGGGCTCAGGGAGAAAAGAGTTAGGGGAGGTGGGAGATTGGCTCCTTTCTCCTAGGCTGGCTGGGTTAGGAGCGAGAGGGCCAGGACCGGAGGGGGGCGGGACTGCGGCAAAGAACGCAGAAACATCAGGTGGGAGGGGCAGTCCGCGGGCAGGGGGCCCCGGGGCTGCTCGGATCGCGGCGGGACGGGCGAAGGCGACGGGGCCGAAGAGGAAGGAGAGGATGCAGCAGTCAGAGGAGCTCACGGGGGCTGTTTTATGGACCGATCGGAGCGGCGGCGGAAGACGTCATGCAAATGAGCCAACCAGGTGAGGGGCGAGGCCATTCTACAGGTGCGCGGATGCGCAAATAAAGGGACGCGCTCTCCGCGCCCGCAAGAGACGCCGGGCGTTTTGTGCCAAGCCGGGGGGCGTTCTGGTCCGCTGGGCCTCCCGCGGGTAGGGGCGGCCGCAGGCTTCGCAGGCAGGCGGGCGGCACGCTCGACCGCCAGGTGAGGGGCGGGACAGGCTCCGGGCCGAGCCGGGAACGCGCGGGGCGGGGCTATGCAAATGAGGGTCCGCGTCGGGCCCGGGCCCGGCGCACTCACCAGCCTGGGTGATGTCTGACAGGTCGTAGCTGCGGGCCGCGCCCCGGGGGAAGTGCTTCAAGCGCCGGTTGGACAGGTTCAGCGTCCCGGTGGCCACGGCTTCCTCGAGGGCCCGCTCGGCACTGCGGCTCCCGGGCAGACCCGGAGACCCTGGCACGGGGCTCGCGGCCCCCGCCTCCTCACCCCCGGCGGCGAGCGGAGCCGCCACCGCCGCCGCCATCCGCTCCCGGCGGCTCCCGCTGTCTGACTGACGGGACCGGCCGTCCCCCCGTCCCCTCCCCCTCCTCGGAGCCGCCGTAGTCGCCTCGAGAGGGAGGAAGCCGGGTCAGGGACCCGGCGGGCCAATCGTGGGCCCGGACGCGTCGGAAGCAGCTAATCAGAACCCGCCCGCGGGGCGGAGCCTCCGGCCCCGGAGCCCGGCGAGGGAAGGGAGGGGGCCTAGAATGGAGCGCTCGCCAACGGCCGGAGCGCCAGGCCGTCCCGCCCCGCGCAGCCGCATCCAATCACAATGCCTAGGGCTGGAGATGGAGCCAATCAGGCTCAGCCAGGAGGCGGGGACGCCGGCGCTCTGCTAGAGGGGACGGAGGCAGAGAGACGGCAAGCGGGGAGCGCCAGTCCTCTTCCAACGAAGACCAATCGCAAGCCTGATACAGAAGAGTGACTGTCACGCAGGCCAATTAGATCCTCGGAGGGGACATGGCCCGGCCTCTTGTCTGAGGGACGGCTCTACCCACCAATAGTATGGGCGAGAAGGCGGTTCCTTTGCTAAGAAGGAGGCGGGTGAGCTAGAATCTTGGGACTGGGAGGAGGAACGTGAGCGCCGGCCCGGGCTGCAGTAGCGAGTGCGAGCCGGACGTTTTAGGGAGGTAGCCGGCGTCGAGGGCGTGAGCGAGCTCGAAGGGAGTCGGGCGACTTCCCCCTCCCAGGCGCGGGCGGCTGTCACAGCTGAAGGGGCCGCGGAGGCCACTTCCGGCGGCCGGGCCGAGGCCCCCACCGGGTCGGGGGGCCCTGCAGCTGGGAGCGGGCGGCGACTTCGCGGAGCTCGGAGGCGCCTAGCTCCGGGGGGGGCGCGGGGGGTGCTGCTCGGCCTGCCCGCGCCCCGAGAGGACCTCCGCTGGGCAGGAACTTGGATGGCCAGACGTGGCTGAGAGAGGGCCTCACCGCCCTAGAACAGGCCCTTGGATCTGCGAAGGGAGAAACTGAGGCAGGGCTGCCGTTAGCCACGGCAGGTTCTCCACCGCTGGCGCCGCAGCCGCGCCTTTCAGTGCTTCACGCAGAGCCCTCCCCACCGCCTCAGCTTTCACAGTGGGCTTTTTTTTCTGTTTGCAACTTCTCGTCGCCTCGTGCGGGGGAAATAGAGTGGGTGGGGGACCCACGTACAAGAAGCAGCGGAAGACACGCTTTCTGCCTTCTTGGAAATCCTGACACCCTCTGTAGTGGCATAAGTCTAACCAAGTCCCCTTCCTAGGCTGATGGTTTCCCAGCCCCAGGGAGCTGACGTTGTTTTCTCCTAAGTCACATCTCATGTGGCTGATGTTCCTAGAAGGTTGTGATTAAAATTCCGGCTCGGGTATCCCAGCCAGACGCCATAATAAGGGAGTTTGGGCAGTCAGTCTGTTAGCCGGCGCGGTCAATGAATGGGTCCGTGGACTGTGCAGCGAGGCTGGCGCAGGGCTGGATTCCCGAGGCCCCCCTGCACCAGCAAGCCGGTCCTCAGCAGGACTGAACAGGCACGACCCCGACCTGCTGTTTCTCCTCATCCATGTCCCCCCATAAGTCCAAGCTAACAGCGGAGACCCAGGAGAGAGAAATCTGTCCCTTTCTCCCACCTTAACAAGCCGCCCTTCATGCGTGCACTGATGTTACTGTCCCCCAGGAAAGCATTCTGTTTTTATTTGTTTTTGTTTTTAAGAGATAGAGCCTCACTCTGGCCCAGGTTGGAGTGCAGTGGCGATATCATTGCTCACTGCAGCCTCAAACTTTCCGGGCTCAAGCGATTGTCCCACCTCAGCCTCCCAAGTAGTTAGAATTATAGGCCCACACCACCACTTCTAGCTAATTTTTTTTTTTTAGATTGGAAAATACGGTTTATTTAGAAAGTAGATAGAGAAAAGGGGATCCACCTCCCCCAGACTGGAGAGAGGCCAGAGCTTACAGAGAGGCATGGTGGTCCCTAGCTAGTTAAAAAAAAGTGGGTTTTTTTTCCTGTAGAGACAGGGGTCTTGCTATGTTGCCCAGGCTGGTCTTAAACTCCTGGCCTCAAGTGATCCTCCCACCTCAGCCCCCCAAAGTACTGGGATTATAGGTGTGAGCTACTGCACCCAGCCACAGTCAGCTTTGGGGTGTGTTTATCCTGGGCCTGAAGAGTTTGTGTTGAATAGGTATCACTGTCATCTAGTGCCTGCTTTTGCGAGCTAAGTAATCATTAACAGGGATACCCTTCAAACTAAGTTTATACTTTTGAGTTTATTCTCTTGTGCTGCAAATCCCCGGGGGCTCTGGCCTGCTGAGATTGGAAGCTTTCACCAGTGCTTCTCTACCGAGTTAGTGCTAAAAGGTCCTCAGAGAGGAAAACGTCCTACAACTCCCTGGAACGAAAGGCTTCACCTACCGGCAGTTCACACTTTATTTCCCCAGTAAATTGCATCTCCCTTGAGCCCTCAGGGCCTAGAGCAGAGCTGGAACCCAGGAGCTGCGAGATAGCATCCTGGGCAAGGCTAAGGAGCACAGGTCACAGTGGCTGGACAGTGAGGTCACAGAGAGGTTTGTTCGCCCCGGACTCCATGGGGGAGGGGCTTAGGAGGCAGAGGGGCCCCAGAGGTCCCCCAAGCCCAGGCAGGGGACATGGTGTGGGAAAGGCAGCAGAGACCGGGGACTAAGGGCCCCAGAGAGATGAGGGCAGGAGCAGGGAGGGGGCCGCCAGGATGGTGAGGAAAAGCCAGAGACAGAGCTGCAAAGATTCACCGGGCTGTGCGGACAGGAGGAAGGGCTTTGGGTGAGGGGGTGGCCAGGCAGGGGAAAGGCAGGAAGATGGCTGCAGAAGATGGGGGAGGGGCTACTTGGAGAACTTGGGCCCAGGAACAAGGCAGACAGGGAGGGGTGACCTGTGGATCTGGAGAAAGAGATGGGAGGACTTGATGGCACTGAGCCAGACGAGCCCCAAGACAGGGGTCAGTGGACAAGAGTGAGAGCCGGGAGAAAGGGGTGGGACCTGCACGGAACCCCTATGCTCGCCCTCTCCTTGGGTAGGTGAAGCGGAGCTGCTCTTCTTGTGGCCCAGAGCTTGGGGGTGAAGAGAAGAAGGGGAGAGGGGACCCGATTTCTGTTCAGTTGTTCCCCCCAGAGCTGGTGAGTCCTTGGCGTGGGGTCGAGAGGCGGTATTGAGAATAGCAGGACTGGGGGCCAGACCACTGAGGGACCACTAACGACCCCTGGCTTCCTCCCTCCTGCCCTCCAGGTGGAGCATATCATTTCATTCCTCCCAGTCAGAGACGTAGTCGCCCTGGGCCAGACCTGCCGCTACTTCCACAAAGTGTGCGACGCGGAGGGCACGTGGAGACGCATCTGTCGCAGGCTCAGTCCACGCCTCCGAGAGCAGGGTTCTGGGGTCCGGCCCTGGAAGAGAGCTGCTGTGCTTAACTGTACACCTTCCCCAGAACCTCCAGTTCTCTGCCTCTGTCCTCCCTTACCCCACCTGCTCTGAAAAGTTGCCCGATGACCTCTGCCTTCCCAGCCAACCTTCCAGGGCTCTTTTCTCTGGAAGAAATTTGTCTGGTTCAGACATACTCCACTGAGTACTTCCTCCAAGTCTCTGGAGCCACCCTCTGACAGACATCCCTCTCACAGCCCCCACTGGCGGCATCCCTGCCAAGTCTCTTCCCAGCACCCCAGAGGCATTCCCCACCTCCCAAGCCTGGATTTTCCTTCCTCTAGACCAAGGTGTCTCAGCCTGGTCACTATTGACCTTATTTTGGGCCAGATCTTTGTTGGTGGGGGGCTGTGCTACACATGGTAGGAACACAGCCGCGCTGGCCTCTACCTACTAGATGCCAGTAGCACCTCCTCTAGTTATGACAATCTGTGTTCCCTGAGGGGTAGAATCGCCCGACAGCTGGAGACCCGTGCTCTAACCCCCTTCCCCTCTAGGGATCCACTGTCTAGTTATACCCTCTCCCTCACTGGGAGGTCAGGGGAGAAGAGGGATCCAGGTTACAGATCCAGAGCTGGGGTGAGGGAGGGTGACCGGCCTTCCTCGGTCATTCTTTCCACTCCCCTTTCTGCCTCTTTTCTGTGTCTTTATTTTTGTATTTTCCTTGATGTCTCTGATTGGACAAAGAAGTGCTCACTAAGAAGCACATGTGTGGCCCTGGACTGAGGGGGGGGCGGAGACTGAAGTCCACGCCCGGGGTAGAAGCTAAGCTTCCTTGGTCTCCTTTGGAAGGGGGTCTGTTCCCCAGGCCTGGGTGGGGAGGGGCTAAGTACCAGGGGGTGTGAGAGGCCTGTTTGCCCGAGCTTGACTCATCTCTTCCGTGTCATGCCCATCCCTTGAACCTTCCATCTCCTTCCCTCCTCCAGGCACGAAGGGCCTGTATTTCCAGGCCTTTGGAGGCCGCCGCCGATGTCTCAGTAAGAGTGTGGCCCCCCTGCTAGCCCACGGCTACCGCCGCTTCTTGCCCACCAAGGACCATGTCTTCATTCTCGACTACGTGGGGACCCTCTTCTTCCTCAAAAACGCCCTCATCTCCTCCACCCTTGGCCAGATTCAGTGGAAGCGGGCCTGCCGCTATGTCGTGTTGTGTCGTGGAGCCAAGGATGTGAGTAGCAGAACCCTGGCAGCTGAGAACCCGCCCTCCTCCGAGGACCCAGGACGGCTGCCCTCCCATTCCAGGAACCTGAAATCAGGTCCTCATTTCCCAACCCTGGACCCAAGCACCTCCTCTCCCTCCCCGGGATCCAGTTGCCCCGCCTGAAGTCCTAGATTCCAGACACCCCTGTCTTTCCTCAGTTTGCCTCCGACCCAAGATGTGACACAGTTTACCGTAAATACCTCTACGTCTTGGCCACTCGGGAGCAGCAGGGAGTGGTAGGCACCACCAGCGGCCGGGCCTGTGACTGTGTTGAGGTCTACCTGCAGTCCAGTGGGCAGCGGGTCTTCAAGATGACATTCCACCACTCCATGAGCTTCAAACAGATTGTGCTGGTTGGCCAGGAGACCCAGCGAGCTCTACTGCTCCTCACAGGTGTGGCCTAAAACTGTTTCCTGCAGATTCTTTAGGGCCTGCTACAGGGAGATTGGAGGAGGACTCTCGGAGAGGGTTCTGCCTGCCACCTCATCCTGGACAGGGTACAAATAGTTCTTTTATCAGTCTCCTAGTCTAGGATTCTGCACAATATTTCGTATAAATAAAGGGCCCCGCTGCCAAAAAACAGTTTGGAAACCACTACTCTAGTGAATGCCTGGTTTTAAAATTCTAATCTCCCTAACCTCCGTGCCAGGCACCTCACTTTATGCCCCAAACTGCCCCCCGCACTCTCCCAGCGTCCTCTATACTTGACCACACCCCGAAGCCTGAGACCTCTGGACTTCTGACTGCCAGTCAGGGCCCTAAATCCCCAGACATGTCATTAAAATCGGATTTCTACCAAATCGAACTGCGAGGTTTTCTCTTTGCTGGAGTGCGTCCCTGATTTATTTTGGGGGCTGGAGTCTGGAGGGCTTGCGGTCAGTCTTCCCCTATTTCATCTCTACCCTTTTTCTTCCAGCCCCACTCTAGGGCAATAAACGTTGCTTCCCTCTGGCTTAGAGTCTACTGGGATGTTAATGTGGATATTGGAGAGCCCCCTCCCCAGCGTAATTGTCTGCCTCTTCTCATCCCCAGAGGAAGGCAAGATCTACTCTTTGGTAGTGAATGAGACCCAGCTGGACCAGCCACGCTCCTACACTGTTCAGCTGGCCCTGAGAAAGGTGTCCCGTTGCCTGCCTCACCTGCGTGTAGCCTACATGGCATCTAACCAGAGCAGTATCCTCTACATCATGGGTGAGAACCGCCTCCCTTCCCCTTAAGACCCCAGCCTTAGAAAGACCCTCCAAATACTGACACCCCTCACCCTTACTCCAGCTCCGTGGATGCCCTGTGGGATGTCCTATGGAGGGCATCTTAGGAAATGATGTGTTTAGATTCCCAGGCGTCACAGCCCGTGCACTTCCGGTGGGGCGAGACTCCCTGGATCGTTCAGCCTTCATCTCAGGGGGGCCTTACCCCTAGGAAACCGGTGCCTGAAGCTGCTGAGCTGAGGGCTCCTGACCCCCCAGACCAGGGGGGAGTGTATTTTGAGGTACATGCTCCAGGGGTGTATCGTGATCTCTTTGGAACCCTTCAAGCCTTCGACCCCCTGGACCAGCAGATGCCACTTGCTCTCTCACTGCCCGCCAAGGTAGGACCCCGGAGGGACAGGTCAGCCAGAGGGGTGGGCTTAGGGCTCGGACGGTGCTGAGGATCTGAAGTAGGAGCAAGGAGCTGGGTGTGGTGGCACGCGCCCCTAATCCCAGCTCCTGGAGACCGAGGCAGGAGGATCCTGTGAGACCACCCTGGACGACATCATGAGACCACAGCCCAAAAGAAAGGATGGCTGATCAGGAAGGACGGGGGGCCCAGGGACAGGGCTCACGTGGAGGGCACGGCTGAGAGGTCAGATGGGGTGGCAGCTTCGCAGTTGGGAGGGTCTGAGGTCAGAGTGCCTCTAAACAGAACTGGAGGCCTACCTCCCTTTTCTGCCTTACCCCTAGATCCTATTCTGTGCTCTTGGCTACAATCACCTTGGCCTGGTGGATGAGTTTGGCCGAATCTTTATGCAAGGCAACAATAGATATGGGCAGCTGGGAACAGGGGACAAAATGGACCGAGGAGAGCCGACGCAGGTGATTGTTTTCCTGGCTTCTCTCATCCCGGCCCCCCTCCTCCAGTTCCCCAACCCCTGGATTGAATTCTCCAGTCACCACAGAATCCGTGTTATACTCCTCGGGACAGTTAAGCCAATCAGCACGTAAGGCCTGTGGTACTGCTGCGTGTCTTACCCAGGGTTGGCATCACGCGGTCTGTCCTGTGTGGTGCACAGGGATTTCGGGAAGGGGTAGGGTGAGGGGCCTGGGAGGGCTAGCGAAACTAGAAGAGTCACTCAAGAGCAGAGCCTTGCGAGTCAGGTAGGACTCAGGCAGGGACGGGGAAGGGCATTCCGTGTAATGGGGATGGGAACAGGGGCGAAGCTCACCCATGCCCAGGACAGGGACAAGACTGGCCTGACGAAAGCACAGAGGGTGTGCTGGGAACCACTGAGACACTGAGGCAGTATAGGTGGGCACAAGCCCGGAGGGGTACGGATTTGGGAAAAGCCACTGCAGGTTCTGGAGCAGGAGAAGGCAGTCCCCAGGGGGTGGCTGAAGACAGTCGACTGGCCGTAGTGCACAGGAGGCCCAGTGGGGAGGCCCTCTAGGAGGCTGTCGAGTGGTGGCGGTGAGAATGGAAAGGAAAGGATACTGGGGATGCTGGGGAAGGGAATGAACAGGCCTTCCAAACTGATCAGATGTAAGAAGAGGGTGTAAGACAGAGGTGACTCCCGAAGAAAGATGCTGTCACCAAAAAATGTGTGAGTTGGTTTGAGGAAAAAAAGGTGTGACTTTGGACTTCTTGCAGTGAGAGGAAAACACTAAATTGGAACTGCCTAGCTTGCAATGAGAGTCCAAGTTGGAAGAAGGCTGAAAGACAAAAGTAGAGACTCTGAAGAGCAACTCTGGGCATTGGGCCCTGTTTTAGGAGGGGATGATGAAGAGATGCTTCTGAGCTAGGAGGCACGCCCCTCTAGCACCATATCCCAGAAGCCACGGGAGCAGAAAATTTCAAACAGGGTAGGTGGGAGGGTCGTTAATGGTGGCATTGTGACAGTGTAGAAATATACTTACTGACATGCAAAGATGGTTATGCCGTATTTTTAGGTGAAAAAAATTTTTTGAAATGGTTTCCATCCCATTTTTTGTATAAAAATATACAACTTGCCCAGGCATCACTCTAAAAATAAGTAAATAATAAAATAAAATGATAAAAATACACAACTTATATGTGTTTGTTTAGGCAACAATGAAGAATACCTAGCAAGATGTTAATAGTGGGTGGCAGGATTTCCAGTGATTTTTAAATGAATAAGTTTTTGCTTGCCAGTATTTTGTCATTTTTCTTTTTTTAGAGACAGGATCTCACCCTGTCACCCAGGCTGGAGTGCAGTGGCACAATCATAGCACACTTCAGCCTCGAACTCCTAGGCTCAAGCCATCCTCCCACCTCCACCTCCTGAGTAACTGGGACTACAGGCATGGGCCGCCACACCGGGTTAATTTTTTTTTATTTTTTGTAGACACAGGGTCTCACTATGTTTCCCAAGCTGGTTTCAAACTTCCGACTTCAAATGATCTCCCACATTGGCCTCCCAAAGCTCTAGGATTACAGGCACAAGCCGCCATGCCTGGCCTAATTTTTCTATAATTACCATAAATTACTTATCTGTTTCTTCAGAATTAAAGTATTAACAGTCTCGGGAGAATGAGTGTGCAGGAGAGGTCATGGGATTTAGCCGCTGGGAAGTCAGGTGCCTTTGGAGAGAGCATATCAGTAGCAGAGTAGGAAGAGAAGGATCAAAAGGAGGTTCAGGCTGGGCATGGTGGCTCCAGCCTGTGATCCCAGCACTTGGGAGGCCGAGGCGAGAGGACTGCCTGAGCCCGCAGGTTTGAGAACAGCCTGGGCAACATAGTGGGACCCCGTCTCCACAGTAAACCAAAAGATTAGCCGGACGTGGTAGCGCGTGCCTGTAGTTTTGGTTACTTGGAAAGCTGAGGCAGAAGGATCGCCTGAGCCCAGTAGGTCTGCGCTGGGGTGGCCATGAGCGTGCCACTGCGCTCCAGCCTGGGCGACGGAGTGAGACTCAGAAAAAAAAAGAGGTTCAGGAAGGATGAGCTGTAGTAAGGAACAAGAATGTGGTCCTCAATATGTGACCCTTAGACGGGTCACATAACCAACTCTGCTACTTGAGAGAGAGGAAGCAGCAGGACTCAGTGGAAACGTTTTTTCAAAATAAGGTGGCCATTTTGGAAGAGAACCATGAGACTAACTGAAAAGGCTAGAGAGGGACGTGTGGGATAGTGGAAGGAAAGTCCTTGCTGCGGGGGCTGATCTGGAATTGCGCAGGGAGGCAGAGGGGCCTTCCCCCTTGGGAAGAGGAAGGCTGATCCTCCCCTGAGGCTGGCAGGCAGGAGGATGCGAGGCTGCCCTGGCATAGACCCGTGGGCTGAGAATGAGGGGCTAGCGGGCTGGCCGTGGCCTCAGGCAAGGAGCCTGTTTTCTGGAGAGCAAAGAACCACGAGGTACCAGCAGAAGTGTGCGACCCATATAGCAGGCTGTCGGGGCTGCAGGGATCGGCAGGGCAGACCGGTGGCAAGGGTAGGCAGCAGTGGTTCCCGTTTCTTTCTTCCCTAGTTTACATTCGCCTGAGCCCTCCGGTCAGCCTTCTCCAGCGTAGGTCCCCCAGTCCCTTGGTGTTCCCCCAAGGGACCCTGGCCCTGTGTCCTCAGGTGCATTATCTGCAACGACCCATTGCCCTGTGGTGCGGCCTCAACCACTCCCTGGTGCTGAGCCAGGCCTTGGACTTCAGCAAAGAGCTGCTGGGCTGCGGCTGTGGGGCCGGGGGCCGCCTCCCCGGCTGGCCCAAGGGCAGCGCCTCCTTCGTCAAGCTCCACGTCAAGGTCAGAGCCGGGCTGGGCGAGGGCGCCGCGAGGGCCAAGTGGCCCACAGGACTGTCGCTGGGACACCCGCAGGACCCGGGCCCGCTCCCCAGCACCACCCCACCTCCCCTTCCCGCCTCTCCCTGGCCAGCCCCGCAGGCCCTGCTTGACCTCCATGACCTGCGGACTTAGCCAGGACCTGCGGACTTAGCCAGGCGCTCACTTGCTGGCTCGGGCCTGGTGTGTGCCCAGCAGGTGGCCCAGCGCAGGCTCCCGGGGCCCTGCCACGAGAGCGCCACTCACGGCGCCCCCCTCTCCCCCAGGTCCCTTTGTGTGCCTGCTCCCTCTGCTCCACCAGAGAGTGCCTCTACATGCTGTCCAGCCACGACATCGAGTGCCACGCCTCCTTCCGGGACCTGCCGGCCGGCAGGGTGGTGGGGACTCCTGAGCCCAGCCCGGGGGCCGCAGCACCCCAGGACCCTGGGGGCGCGGCCCAGGCCTGCGGGGAGTACCTCAGCCAGATCCACAGCTGCCCCACGCTGCAGGACCGCATGGAGAAGATGAAGGAGATCGTGGGCTGGATGCCCTTGATGGCCGCCCAGAAGGACTTCTTCTGGGAGGCCCTGGACATGCTGCAGCAGGCTGCTGGAGGGGCTGGCCCCAGCGCCCCAAACCCTGGGAGCTGATCCCCCTTTCCCAGCGCCCCCCCGGAGGGAGCCGGGTCCTGGGCCGGGGCCAAGGAGAGGCAGAGGGGTAGCAATGAGTACTGTGTGTGTGCGCACGGGGAGGGGGTTGCTGGTGGGTGGGACTGTTTCGTAAAACGTTCAGGAGGCTGCTGAGGAGGGGCCTCCACCCTGACTATCATGGATAAGAGATGTTGATGGACAAATAGAATAAAAGGCTGAAGTGAGGCCTGGTTTGGAAGCCTGGGGCCTAGGAGGGACATGGGGCAAGGGGCGGGCCTCCTGCCTGGCTCCTTGAGTGAGGGCAGGCAGGAGCCCAGGCAGGGGTGGGCAGAGCGCAAGTGGCCCGAGCTCTCAGTTGCTGAGGAGACGACAACACCTGAACCCTCTGGCTTGCTGGCCCCGCCCCACTCCCAAGAGCCCACACAGTCGTTTTGGCTTGGAAGTCCTGGCCCTACCTGGCTCCCCCACGGTCCTCTGTCTACCAGACGTATCCCTATCTGAAGGCAGCCGCCTCCTTCTGATCCTGAAAAGCTTCCTACCCCCTTCCCTTCATTCTTGTGCAGTCAGCCCCCTCCCCCAGCACTACATTTCTCACCCTGGGGTTGCTCCAAGTCGTCTCCTGTCTCTGGTCAGCAAGGGGGCATCGGTCCCACCATAGCAAGCACACTCCGAATGCTTCACTCACATCCTGATTCTCCGCTGCCGGCTTTCCAGCCCGATCTAATCCCTCCAAAGCCCTCAGGTCTTGCGGCTTGCACAAGCCACCAGCCGGCCTGCAGAGACCAGGTCCTCTGCTCTGCATCTGCACGAGGTCCCCTCCCCTTCTGTCTGTTTCTGTCCTTCCTCCCTTCTTTGCATTCTTTCTGCCTCTTCCTTTGTAACAGGGACACTCCCTTCATCCACACATCATGCCTCCCTACCCCATTCCTGTGCCTTCAGATATTTAGAAGAGAAAATGGGCAAGCAGACTTCCTTCCCTTTGGCCTAACCTGGCCCAGGTGTGGAGAGAAGGCAGTCGAGATGAAGTGGACAATGAGCTATGGGGGTGGTCAGGAAGGAGGTGAGTGATCAGGGCTCGGGAAGCACTTCTTCTGGTGCTGAGGAAGCAGAGAGTGGGGAGGATCGGGGCTGGAGAATCCCTGGGAAGGCTGAGTCTTTATTTGCAGGGTGCTGGGGCACCGAACAGAGTGGGCTTCCAGATGACATTACACGATGCCCGGCTGATGGCCTCTGCCCCTCATTGCTCCACCCCTGACTTAGGTCGATCTGTATGTATTTCTGTCCTGGACCTAGAGAGTTTTCTGGACTTGCCACGGTCCCAGCTCCACTCTCCCTGTCCCGCCTTCCCCACCGCCCGCCCCGCTGGCCAGTCCCCACGCCCACACACCCGAGGCTGCCTCATCTGGCATTGATTATCCTGCTGCTGCTGCCGTTGCTGTTCAACTCAGCTGCTGTCTCTGTCTCGGAGGACCCTAGCGCCTTTCCCCCCCGGCCATGCTGCCTGCTGCCACAGCCTCCCTCCTGGGGCCCCTCCTCACTGCCTGGGCCCTGCTGCCTTTCGCCCAGGGCCAGAACCCCAACTACACCAGGTAGGTCTCGTCATCTTCCAGATAGCTCGAGTGAGCGTCAAATCCCTGATTTCTGGGGCTTATGTCTGTGGATCTTGGGGGTTCTTTGCTGACACGCCACCCTCCAGGTTTCTCACTGCTATGCCCTTCTCTGGCCCCCAAGCCCTCCCCTTCTGTTGCAAGACCACGGTCTCCTGCAGGCCACCACTGCTCCCACCCCTCCACCCTTCGCCCTCTGGCCTCTCCGCATCCACTGAGGCCCTTGGGCCCTCCATGATACCCGAGAGCAGCAAGACCAGAACTTGCCTGGTAGCCGGACATCTGGATTCCAGGATTAGCGAGGGACTGTAGGGGGAAGAGGGGACGGCAAGTGGAGACTTGGGAGTCAGATACTCAAGCCGTTAGCTGGAACAGAAGCAGGGCAAAGGGCGGGAGCTCAGGGAGCCTAGCCTCCAGGCTAATTTGAGGGCCTTCACTGCTCCCCCTATCATCTCTCTACTCCCTGCTCCCCCGCCACCGCCTCGTGGCTGTGTCCACATCTGGAAGTAGTTAGGCGGCTCCTGTCCCTGACTGCCAGGCAGGGTGAGGGGGGAGAGAGAGGAAGGGGGCCGAGGAGGATTCCGGGAATTCCTCTTGGGGTGGGGGTGGGGACTTCCGCGTTGGAGAATAGGTCCAGTGGCAGGTCCCAGTTTTCCCTTAGTCTCTGCTGGAGTCTTTCCCACCCTGTCCCGTCCTGGCTGGCCAAGGCTGCCCCGGGTCCCTTAGGGCCTTCTCCTTCCTCCCCGCCCCCCGCCAGCTTCCGCCCCGCATGCCCCATCTTCCTTACCCCCTCCCCGTCTCTCACCTCTCTCCCCACGCCTGACTGACCCCTCTTCTGTTCTCCAGACCTGTGTTCCTGTGCGGAGGGGATGTGACGGGAGAGTCAGGTTACGTGGCAAGTGAGGGCTTCCCCAACCTCTACCCCCCCAATAAGGAGTGCCTCTGGACAGTCACGGTGAGAAGGCCCGCTGGACACCACGCCTTTGCCAGAGACTCCAAGGCAAAGGCCTGACTGCTAAGGGACCCCCTCCCCCATCACTGCATTCTCACCTTGGGGCTGCTCCAAGTCCCCTCCCCTCTGGTCACCGAGGGCATCAGTCCCACGATAGCCAGCACCCTCTTGGCCCTTCACTCAAACCCGGATTCTCCACTCCCAGCTTGCCAGCCCCATCTCATCTCTCCAAAGCCCTCAGGGCCTGTCGCTTGTGCCAGCCCCCGGGCTGCAGGGACCGGTCCTCGGCTCTGCACCCGCGTGAGGCCCCTTCCCCTTCGGTCCGTTTCTGCAGGAAACTCTTGAGGAGGGGAGGCGCCCTCGGCCCGGGCTGCGTGTGGCCTGACTTTGCGGGTCCCCGCCTGTCTCCGCCGGCAGGTCCCCGAGGGCCAGACGGTGTCCCTCTCCTTCCGCGTCTTCGACCTGGAGCTGCACCCTGCCTGCCGTTACGATGCCCTGGAGGTCTTCGCCGGCTCTGGGACCTCCGGCCAGCGGCTCGGACGCTTCTGCGGGACCTTCCGGCCGGCGCCACTCGTGGCCCCCGGCAACCAAGTGACCCTGAGGATGACGGCGGACGAGGGCACGGGAGGACGGGGCTTCCTGCTCTGGTACAGCGGGCGGGCGGCCTCGGGCACTGGTGAGACCTCCCTCGCCTCCGCCTCCGCCCTCTCCTGGCCCGCCCCGCCCCGCGCCTTCCCGCCCCGCCTGCGCCCTGGAGCCTAGGGCCCCGGCACCTCCCTGACCGTCTTCCGCACTAACCGCCCCTTCAGTCCCTCCCCCGTCTTCTCTCCCCTCCCGCACCCACCCATCCTCTTCCAGGCCCGCCCCCAGGCGCGAGGCGGAAATGGGTCACCGACCCGCGGGTGGAATGGGCGGCCTGGGGTTACTGGGACGGTGAGTAACGGCCCGCCCCCGTCCGCAATCGGCGCCCGCGGCCCGGCGGGGGTCGCCCCCAGGCCCGCGGGCCCCCGCGCCCAGCCTGGGCTCCCGATTGCGGTCCCATCGCCCCTCCCGGCGGCAGAAGCCTCCCGTGGGCTGCTGCGGGCAGGGGCCTTCCCGGAGGGGCCCCGGGCCGCGCGCCGCCCGGCGCCCTCCCTCTCCCCCTGCCCCCACTCAACTGCCGGGCCGCGG
>CAUYQG010001997.1:0-12025 GCA_963574415.1 Tarsius wallacei
CACACACACACAGCTAAAGACACTCAAAAACCCTAGATTGGAAGCCCAATTCTGCTATGCTTTATCTATGTAATCTTGGGAGGATCATTTCATTTCTCTAAGGCTTGGTTTCCTCATCTGTAAAATGGGGATATTAATAGTTTATGAACAAGCTTCAGGCAGACCAAAGAATCTACTCTTTTGAAGAGAGAGAAAGAGAGAGAAAGAGAGAGAGAGAAATATAAAGATCAGAATCTAACATGATGATAATAATAATAATAACTCAGTAACCAAGTTAGCAGTTCTCCCCTTTCCTTTTTCTTTGACCAGTCTGCCCTGTCACTTAATTACTTTGTCTTAAGTTCCCTTTGAAAATCTTTATCCTTAACTAAATGTCACATAATAGGGGAATGCGTTCATCCATCAATCCATTAATTCATTCCACAAATATTTATCAAATGTCCTCTAGGTGCCAAATATTGAGCTATGCAAATAATGTTGATTCACTCAATGAATTATTATGCAATTGTTTTTAAATGTATAATTTTGAAACTTATATGATAATCTGAAAATACACTTATAATGCTTTTAAATGAAAAAGGCAGAATGCAAAATGTGTGCACACTGTAATGTAAACAGTGCAAATAAATAATAAGCTTATACACAGAAAAAAAGAGGGCTAAAAGGAAACACACTAGAATCTTAATTGTGATTGTGTTTAAGCAATGCAATTATAGGCAATTTTTAACTGTTTTATTGTTTTCATATTATAGTATTTTCCAATTTTTCCTTAATAAACATATATTATTTTCTGGAGTTATAAAATACTACTTGAAAAATTCTATAACTTTGTCTTAGTTGAATAAAGGACTAAGCCATACAGGTGAATGACTAGGCCTTTAGGTTGGGGTTATGCTAATGGCACAGAGGACTAGAGCTGGCTTTGGTTACCCTAAAAGAACTGGAGAAGTTGGTATGTGAGTAAAATGCAGAACTCCCTTCCTGCGCAGGGGTACATAGCCAATTATGGCTCTTCCTTTCCAAGAATGCAGGGGTCCTTAGCATTCCCATTGAGCAGCAGGAACCCTCTAGCTTGGATCTGCAATTCCTTATCCCAGGTGTGTGCTCACAAGGGGCACACTGGAACTCTTTGTCCTCACCCTGACAGTGTAAAGCCTGGAGCTTGATTGCTTGTTGTATTTAATGGTCTCCCATTGTAATTCCCATTAAGAGCCAAGCACCCTACTGCTAACTTCGCTTATTATCTGCCAAAAGGTCTTTAGTCACAATGATGAAGTCAATCTGGAGGCTTGTTGACCTTGAGAAGGTAGGCTTAAAACCTTCCTCATTTTTTTTCCTGAAGCCCAAAAGTGTTTGACACCCAGGAAAACAATAGCTAATTAAATGGAACTCTAAGAATCAAAAGCCCTTAAATCTTGTCATGATCAGTGTTTCCCTAAGTATGGTCCATTGGACTAGGTTCATTAGAATCACTTGGAATGTCCTGTAATGAAGGAGATTCCCTACTCCCACTCCAGTCCTACTGAACAAGAATTTCTGGGCATGAGGACCAGAAAATAGCATTTTTAACAGACTCCCTATGGGGGCTCTCTTTCTCACTAAAGTTACAGAAATTCTAATATAGAGGAGAGAAGTCCTCCCATGCACCACTATCTCTTTCCCATTATTCCCCAGCTACAAAACCACTAGGCAGTTATCTGGGGAAATTTATCACTTTAACCTCACTCTACTTCCTTTGGGTGCCTAAGAACATACATAGCACGGGAAATTGACCAAACCTTGAAATTTGACTCCTAGTAGAGTCCAGGTGTATTCAAAATGAGCATACTCCATACAAGTCATCCATTTGGATTTCCTAGGAATCCTTGTGTATATGTCTACATAGCACTTCCCAATCAGGTTATTTCATATGAACTCCTTACTCGCTGGGATCCTTGCATCAGGAAAGAGACAAACGAAACACAGAGGAACGAACAGTGAAAATATGAGCAGTGACACTAGACTTGCTGACTGACTGGCAGGGTGAATATACGTACGTCTGTCTGCTTCCCAACCTGAGCCTCAGGCTCCATCTCCGTGAAATGGAAAGCTTAGCCCTCCTGCCCAACTTCCTCTACAGGTTGTTATGAAGGTCTTTGCATTTTCAGGAATGAGATAACAAATTACTGTATCCCTGGGCCCATGGAAAGAATTGGCAGATTAGCAATCCTGCCTCCCAACATTTCCTTTTTAGAAGTCCTATAAGAAGGTCCACATAGAGTGCACAGGGACCATATGTGCTCTCTAAAAAGGACTCCAGGTCCCAGGACCTCAAGACTCTGCTTCCCTTCTTTTGTGTTTGGGAAAGATTTAGCTGGGCTGCTGGGGAACATATCAGTGAAATCATGGGTGGGGGTTGTGGGACCTCTTTGAACCTCAAAAGGGCCTCGGTTTCTTTATTTCTCAAGTGAGGTTGTACATAGACAATTTGAAGTTCCTTTCCAGCTACTTAACAGCATTATTAGGATATACTGCTTTCATAGCACTTTATTTTTGTAGCTCTATTACCTCTAAACATTTTCATATCATTGAAAACTGACAAAGTCCTGGCACAATCTTTGTGAGGTAGAAATGAGAGAATTATTTCCATTTATTAGGTTAGAAAAATGAGGCAAAGTAAGTGACTAGCCCAAAGTCACCCAGGGGAGAAAAGATGAGCTGAGACCAGCCTCCACATCTCTTGTCCCCTGCCCCTTTTTTTCCAGTATTCCACACTAGATCCCAGGAGCTGTCTATCAGTGTGCTGTGAGCTGACACCACTCAAGAAAATGCAAGTTTCATCCTGACACCAGAAAGACAGAGCTACGATTACGCTTCAGTCCCCAAGGAGGCAGAAAAATTGCTTTTAGTTGACAAGTGCATCTCCCACACACATACCCCTCTGGTTGAATGAAAAGATAAAATCAAGTTAAAAATCCCAAGTGCTCACTTAATTTTGTAAAGCATTTTGCTCTTTGAGCTGGGGATAGGCAGAATGAGAGAATTTTCCAAATCAAGGCGTCTCGACAGGGTGGGGTGGGGAAAGAAGTAGGAACTAAGGCGGGGCACAGAAAAATGTCAGAAAGAAGAAAAAGTGAGGAGGTGATCTTTTAATTTTGTGCCATAATCAATCAGAAAATGGAGTTATCTAAAAAAAAGAACTAGAAAAAAACTGAACTGCGTACTTATGCCTTTTAAAAACTACAAGAAATGCAAACCACTGAGATTTCCACACTAGATGAAATTTCTGTGGCTTTCAGCAACATGAGCTTGGGGGCCGAACAGGGGACCGTAGACTTTTGTGTGTTACCACAGACTTCAGGCTTGGGGCCAGAGACATTGTCCCTGAGCTTTACCAGGTCTGAAGGTCATCTTTGCAAGTCACTTGCCTTTATACGTTTAAGTGTAGCAGCTCCCAATGTGCTCTCATACCTGTTTTCATATCTGAATCTCATTCATCTTTGGGAGATTGGCAGGACAGAGATTCGCACAACCTCCATTTTAAGAGAAACTGAAGTTCGAGGAAGGGGAGTGACTGGCCCAAAGTCACTGCCTTTTTTGTTTGTTTGTTTGTTTGGAACTTGTACTTAAACCACTCACCATTTGTGCTGTGCCTCCTTCTCTTGTGCTCGGCTCCCTCTCACACTACCTAGATCCAGACTAAAATCTACTCTTTATATCGTATATAGTTCCTGGCCCCCTTCGGACTCCAAAGACTGGAGATTTTCTGCTTGCCGAGAATTCCAAAGCTCTTAGAAAGCCTGAGAATGTTCCCAGCTAAGAACATCCTTATTCTTAGGAGATACATTCTGAAGTATTTAGGAGTGAAGTGACATGATATCTGCAACATATTTTCAAAGGGGAGTGGGAAGAAAGAGAGAGAGAGAGAAAGAAAGCACACAAATATGGCAAATTGTTAACAAGAGTATGTACAAGTACTTACCCGGTTATTCTTTCAATGAAAAAAAAACTTTTTAAAAAGTTTGAAAATACAGAGTTAGGAGGACTCTCCCTCTAGGCAGCCACCCCACCTGCCTATGCTAAAATTTGGGAGTCAATGGTGTATCCGGTCCCAGAGGGCTCTACCTCAGGATTCCACCAGGATAGCCCAGCCCCAAGCACAGAACTAGCTCAGTAGGAGAGAAAGTCTAGATCTAGGAGTCGTCTTGATGTCTTAAATGGAGCTTAGGTGCTGGGAAATGGCTGCATGTACTGCGTGGAAGTTTAGAGTAAAGAATTTGGTGGCAAAGCAGCTAAATTTGAGCCCTGGAGGAATCCCCAAACAAATTCTAATTAGAGTTGGAAGTTTTCCAAAAATAATTGTTTTTTTTTAATTTCAAAATTCGTTTATCAGAGCTGAAAGTGTCATTAGAGATAAACGGTCTCAATCTCCTCACATCAACAGGACAGGGAACTGAAATCCAGAAAGGGAAGGTGACTTACCCAACATCGTCTAGCAAGTTAGTGGCTGAAAAGGGACTAAAAGCCAGGTGTCCAGCATCCTAGTCCAGGGCTTGGTCCGTTACATCACATTGCCATCCCACCTTGGGTTCCTGCGTTCTTGAAAGGTCATCTGCCCACCCCAGGGCTTGCTCTCTTCAGACCAGCATGGCACTTGGGGGATTTGCAGTCAGCGACAGTCCCCGCTGCTGGGAGCAGAGCCAGGCGCCTGAAGATGACACCTGTCACATCCCATTGGAATGAATGACCTCCCTCTGAAACTGAGACGGGCCAAGCGGAATCTGGGAGCGGCACCTTGAGAGCAGAGTCAGTCCTGGCCCGCGGCTGGTGCACCATGGACATTCAAGGCAGAGAAGGTCATGGAAAATGTCCTGAGCACTGTTTGCTGAAGAGTTTTCCACCTCTCTTGGACCCCAAGTGATTTATTGATTATTTTAGGGGCAGCCACTCTGGTTTATTGGTTTAGCTGCCATTACCCCTGAGGGGGCGGGGTGGGGGGCCGTCTGCCTGCCGCTTCCCCTGGTCTGTCTGCTCACAGGATTGGTTCATGGGACAGCTTAACTGGACCCTCGTGAGCCTGTCGGGATTAATGGCATTTGACTGAAGATCATGAGAAATCACATCAGTAGCTGCGGGTGGGGGTGGATGGAGCTAGAGGGAGGAGGGCAGAGGAGAGGAAAAGAGAAGAGCGATAGGAGGAGGGAAGAAAAAGGAGGAGGGAGAAGGGAGGAGGAAAGTGTGATGAAGGAATTCTCTTGCACACCAACCACTGACATTTCTGCGTCTGTAGCTTCTCTCAGTTTTAATCATCCCCTCCATTAATTGCCATTTGTCAATGCAAATAAGTCTTTCTCCACTATAACTCAATTCTGGGGCAATCCAAGTCTTAAAGAGAGATGCAGTGTTAGCTCCAGAGCCCTAGTTTCTCCTTGCAAGGGGGTCATTTGCCCTTCCCTCCCTGTGTTTCTCCACCCCAAGCACCATAAAGACTGGTATGTGAAAACCAGAACTGGCCCTGGGACAAAAGATACTGAGGAATGACTTTATCTTTGAGCTGCTTTGGATCTGGCACCTACCCAAGGCCCCCCTCCCGACTTCTGAGGCCCAGCACCCTCACCTACTTTCAAGCACCCAGGGCTTATAACTGTTCTGCTGTTCTACCCTCCAGTTCCCAGGAGAGCTGTAAGACTGAAAGCTAAGGAGCAAGGTAGGAAGGTACCATCAGAGATGCATCTGCCTAGGACCAGAGAGCAGCCATACTTGAGAAGTGGGCCCATAGCTGGGGCTGGATCAAGCAGAGAGAAGGCCATTTGACACATTCAGCAGCCTGCGTGTACACCCCAAAGAGCTAAAGGCCAGCCTACGTTCAGAAAGTCCTTTCTCTTGTCCTCAATGGGGAAAGCGTTTGGCCAGTTCACTGGACTCTGGGCCCCAAAGTCTTAGCAAGTAGCAGGAAGACTCAAGTCTTTGAGTTACTGTGGATCCTGACTTTGTTTTCAAGAGAGGTTCTGTGGCAACAGTTTCAGCCCCAGGAAAAGAAAAGCCTGTGTAGCATGGGTAATGGTCATAGACTGCAGGCCCTCCCCGTTGGGCCAGGCTCTGGGACCCAGTATCCTGGGACTGGGAATATAGCTGTCTCCCCACTTTCTAGGAAAAGAGATACCAACGTATTCTCCAAATCACGCACTCTGCTACCTTCAGAGACTGACTCTCAAATCTACTCAGTGATAATAAGATGCACTGAAAGATATGGGGTCATTAAAGCCCAAGGCCAAGTTCAAAGACCAAATGAAGAATATTGGCCCTTCTGGTTTGTTTGTCCTTTCCTTCCACCTCAAAGGAAGAAGAGACCCTATCTGGGGCCCTCCTCGCTGTTGTTCTGAGGCTCAGCCCTTCCTGTTGCTGCCACCAAGGAATCTCTTATCCTCTTACACCTCAGGCTCTTCCCTTCCGCTGACTCCTTCCCTCTTCCTACGCACATCTCAACTCTTCCCATAAAGCATAATCTTTCCCTCAACCTTGTTCTACCTGCTCCTGGGTCTCCAAAATTTCTCAAATGTGTAGTCTCTGCCCCCCCGCCCACTCACTGTTTTACCTCTTCCCACTCCACATCGCTCTTGAAAACCCCTAATTCTAGATGCAGCAGCCCCTTATCAGTTCTTTTGGCCACGTGGCAGCATCTGCTGCCCCATGATCTTTTCCTTTTTATTGATTGAAAGCCCCTCTTCTCTTAGCCGAACCTCCCAGGCCTCATCTCTCAGAATTCTTCTTCTGCCTGTTCAATAATCCTCTCTCTCATCTGCTTATTCATCTTCTCTTTTCCTGTGGGATTCTTCTTTCTCATGGTACACAAAGATATTGAAAAGCTCTTATATGGAAACAACCCTCTCCTGACACTGAGTCCTTTCCCAGTTATCATTCAGTCTTCCTTCCTCAGCCTTAGTCCTTAATGTCTTGAAAGAGTATTCTAGACATGCTGTCCTCAGTTTTTCCCATACATTCCATCCTTTGTCCACAGCAAAATGACTCCTGCCCCCTTTACACATGTACACACACACACACACGCACACACGGCCTCTCTCAATCCAGTTATCAATATCCTTTTGGAGATCTAACCCAAGGGACATTGGACCCATCTCTGTCCTAACTTGATTTGCATTCTCTGCAGAATGGCACATTGTGAATCTCTGTTTATTGAAACTCTCTCTTTCCTTGCCACTGAGGATACTGTACTATATTAGTGTTCCCATCCTGATTTCTTTTTCTGGCTCTGCATTCTCCTTGGGTACCCTAAATGGGAGCATCCTTCAAGGCCCTGCCATTAATGCTGTCTTATTGTGGACTCATCCACTCTGATGGTCCTTACCTCCCTGAATCACTCACAGTATCTAAAACAGTACCCCGTATATAGTAGACACTTAATTAATGTTTACCAAACTGATTAACATTTGTTAATTACACGGTGCCTGGTACATAACAAATGTTCTGTAAAGACTATTATTGGGGTTTTACAGTTTACAAGCACTTCCTGTATATTTACTTGTCTTTATCTTCACAATAACCCTTATTCCCTTTCTTATTCCCATTTTTATAGATGAGAGATGGAGAGCAGAGCTAACATTTGTTTTCAGCCTAGCTGTGCCAAGTGCTTTATACATACTTTAATTTAATTTTCACAATAGCATTGTGAAGTAGGTGTTCTTAGCCACATTCTACAGATGGGAAAACTGAAGCTCAGAGAGGAGTCCAAGATCACAAAGAGCATATAATTTACCTCCTCTGCTATTTTATTGTTCTGCAAATTTGATCATACCAAATTTACTGAGTGGTACTGGGGAGACATACAAAAGGTATCACAGAGTGATATTATAATTATTGTTTACACATAAGTATTTTTTTGGTTTGCATTCCTGTGAAATTCAATGCCAGGCCTATAAAGAACTGAAGAGGAAAATAAAAGCCTTCTATTTCCAAACATTCTCTGCTTTCCCCCTTGGATATTACAATAATGGGAACTGATTATTGAGTGTTTACCATGTGCCAGGCATTTGCTTAGCGTTCTACATGTGTCCCTTTATTGAATCCCCACCACAATCCTGTGAGGCAGAAGCTATTATTATGCCCTCATAGATACATAAGGTAATTGTGCCTCATAGGAGAGTGAAGTAACTTCTTCAAGGACCTTTACTTAGTTTGTGAGGTAATTGAAATTTTAAGTCAAGTTGATCTGTCTCCAAAGCGAATGTTCTTTCAATGACACTAGGCTGCCTTTCCAAGAGGATAGGGAAACCAAGGCTCAAAGAGATTGTGACGTCAAGTCTCCTGACTATATTTTTTCCGCTTTGCTCCAGCTGCTAGCATCTCTTTGTTGAAGGGATTGCTTTGTATTGTCAATAATCTTTATACGTCTGTAGTTTGTCTCCTCAAACACATTGTCAGCTCTGCCAAACCTCTTTAGATCCACCACAGAGGGTTCTCGCTAAATACTTGTCAATTGATAAGCATGGGGCTCTCTTCACTTGACAGAATTATTAATAAGCCATCAGGCTTTGACGAAACTCATCTCATCTCCAAAGGAGTTGAGCCCTTGGTGCTTAGGAGATGTATCAATTCCTCGCCTTCCCACAGCTTGAAGTCAGGAGCCCACACTGCCTGCCTCCGCACAGCATCCATTCTCCAGGGAGCCTCAATAGCGTCAGAATCATTTCACCAAAGGCTAAATTATGTGTGTGACTCTGGGAGGGTGAGGTCTCTGTAAAGGGGGAGAAGAATGTGGGCTGTGATTTGCATGCAGATGGACCTGGGGATGTTTCTCACCATTTGAAATGATGTGTCAACCCCTAGCAGCCACACTCTATAGAACGAGCTAAAGATTGATTGTTACTGTTATTATTGGGAATATTAATAATCATTCTTACATTTGTACAGTGAAATTTCATTTACGCAAAAGGTTCCTGCACAAGATTTCATTATTTTTAGTTTGTGCTGGCCTTCTGAAAAATCTTTTGGGCTCCAATATTCCCCTAAGGAACAGTCCTTTATCCAGCATTTGGGAAAGGGAACTACCTCAAGGAAACTGAGACAGCCGAGACCCTGAGAAAGGGAACCTTAGCTGGCTAAAATTGAAGGCCAGCAATTGATCCTGCTGAGCAATAAAACCTGTTTGGAGCCTGAACACGGATCCCCTACCTCCCTCCTTCCGTTTGCCTGTTGCCAGAGCCAGCGGGACCTCCCAGCCCAAGCAGAATCCTTAGTTTCTTCCGTGATCAGAATTCACGCCTCCTCATCCCTTCCCCCATCAATGGCCTCAGGGACACTTCTGTGGAAGCTAGCTCGTCAATTATCTCTTCCCCTCCTTCAGACCAATTTTCTCATGCATTTGTATGAGTTCGCTTAGCATCCTGCAAAGAGACAGGCAGTAGTAATAATCATAGCTAACATTCATGGAGCTTTTACTATGAGCCGGGAACTATAATAAGCACATTACATGCATAATTTCTCTTCATCCTCATAGTAGTCCTACAAGGAAGGTTTATTAGAATCCCCGTTTTATAGAGGAGGAAGTTGGGGTTCTGAGTGAGTAAGCAACTTGGTTAAGGCCACACAGCTAGCTAATGTAAAGCCGGTTTCAAATCCAGGTCTGTCTATGAACTCCTCCAGTATACGGTCTCTTAGTATTGGCTTCCACTTCCCAGATACAAATGGTGAGACCCAGATATTGGAAAGGCACGTAGCATTCAGAGGAAGGAGTCTCGGGAAGTCACAAAATAGTTTTCCTCCTATTTCTGCCAGTAGCAGGCTAGATGACTCTGGATGAGTCACATAAAGTCCCCCTCTTCTACATCTGCAAACAGGGTCCAGAGTGTGAGATGTAGAAGAGATGAGCCAGGGAAGGTTAATATCTTCCAAATCTATCGAGTTTAAAAGCACCATGCAAATGCAAAGTGTTCCTTATCATAATCCTTAACATTATTATTCCAGCCTATTCATCTACCAATGAACCTGGGATAGAGTCCTAGCTATGCCCCTGGATTCTGGTGCCATTTAAGTGCCAAGACAAATGGTCTCAGGGAGTCAGGGGTGATCCATTATCCGGATATGGATTATTTCTCAGGAGTAAATCGTTAGCCCTGTCGGGTGGCTGATGAATTCTCCCACCGCACCTGGGGGCTCATCACTCTGCATGGGACGTGCAGGGAATGCAAGCAGCACAGCTGCTGTATTCGCAGTGTGACTCTGCAGACAGGGTTCTGGGGGCGGGGAACAAGGATGTGCTGGTGAGATTCCAGGGAGCAGCAGTGATCCCACCCACCCTTGAGTGAGAAAACA
This sequence comes from Tarsius wallacei, assembly GCA_963574415.1. NCBI lineage: Eukaryota > Metazoa > Chordata > Mammalia > Primates > Tarsiidae > Tarsius > Tarsius wallacei. The sequence goes on from CAUYQG010001997.1 coordinate 10,309, forward strand.
GATAATGAAGGCTACCCACCCACAGCCCAGCCCAGGGCAGAAAGGGGCAACTCCCGCTCCCTCCAGATGCTTGAAGCACCTCTGGGAAGAACAAAGCACCACACAGGCTGATAGATTCATAGACAAGGAGCTACTGACAGAGAGATGAAAACAATGGACAAGAGAAAGAGATAAAAAGAGGGACAGAAAAAGAAGGAAAGAAAACAATAAAATAAAGGATCACAGCAAAGAGACACAAGGAGTTAGGGAAGAGAGTAAAAAGAGAAATCCAGAAAGGGGAGCTAAGAGAAAAAGGAGAAAGAGAAAGAAAAGTAGATTCAGTAAGAATTTTAAAAGTAAATAAGGAAAAAGATATAGAGAGAAAGAAAGAAAAATATATATGGGGAAAGGTAAATCTAGAAAGAAAACAGAGGAAGGGGGGAAAATAAATTTAAAAGAAAAGTAGGAATAGAATATAAAGAAATAGAAAAAGAGAACAACCAGAGATAAAGGGACATAGTAAAAGAAAAAGAGATGTAGAAGGGAAGATGGCTGGAAAAAAGAGATGAAGAAAATTAAGAAACATAGAAGAGACTGAGGTCTTTAGGAGGACCAGAAATGATTTTTTGCTCCCTCTCTCCCATTTTCACTATCAGCCATTCTTGTGGGGTAAAGCATTGAAAGTGGAAAAGAAAGGTAGAAACAAGCACTAGTTCTGAACACATAGAAGAACACACACACACACACACACACACACACACACACACAGGAAAAAATTAGTCAGACACAAAAACACACTCTGAGGCAAACAGGAACATGAGAAGTAGCACACCTAAACACACAGGTGCTGAAAGACTTGAGACATAGGTGGAGACAGATCCACAGCAGACAGGTATCAACAGAGCCAACCTGAACACTTGGATGGGCCCCAGGCAGAAACTGACAAGGAACTAAATACTCTGCTGCAGAAGACAGCCCAAAGGCACAGCAAAAGATGGACATATAAATAAACAGGTACAAAAGCAGACACCAGTCAGGGTGAGAGAAGAAGGTTTGGCCTGGCTCTGTTCCTCCTCTCTTCTCTTTGCTTTTATGAAGTAATCTAACAAAGGGCACTTACCTCCTTGGGTCTTCTTTCCTCAGGATTTTCCTCTGGGCTTTGTAACAGTTGGTAGAAATGTGTGTTTTAAATAAGCTCACTCCTGGCTAAGCACAATGTAATCCCAGCACTTTGGGAGGCCGAGGCAGGAGAATTGCTTGAGCCCAAGAGATCAAGACTAGCCTGGGCAATAGAGTGAGACCTACCCCATCTCTATAAAGATAAAAAACCAGGCAGGCATGGTGGCACGCACCTGTAGTCTCGGCTACTCTAGAGGCAGAGGCAAGAGGATCGCTTCTGCCCAGGAGTTCAAAGCTGGGGTGAGCCATGTTCAAAGCTGGGTGACAGAGTGAGGCCTCAACTCAAATAAATAAGTAAATAATAAATAAAATCACTCCTGCTAGAGTCTGTTAGTTACCATGCCACCCCTCCGAGGAAACAGATGTTCCTCACCAGTCCAAATGTCCATATTCAGAAGGCCCTTCAGGCATGAAGGTAAATGGTGGAATAACAGGCCCTTGGCTAAAACAGAGTTGGAGTCTGTCTTGACGCTTACTCCAAGACTAGGCCATCTGGGGGGGGGGGGGGGGCCCCCGGGGGGGGCGGGGGGGCGCGCCGCGGCCAGGCAGGGGCAGGCAG
>CAUYQG010002000.1:0-14154 GCA_963574415.1 Tarsius wallacei
GTGAAAAAAGCATCTTGATACCACAAGAAAATGACTGACTGTGGTGGGAAACTGGGGGGGAGGGGGGAGGGTGAGGGGGATGGGATTAATGGTGGTGGGTATCTATCTGAGGATGGGGAGACACTTCTTATCAACAAGGGTACCTGAACGAAATATTTTTGTATGCCTAACCCCTAACTGTACTCCACAATAACAAAATAAAATAAAATAAAATATAAAAAAAAAAAAAAGAAAAAAGCATCTTGATAGGTGTATTGCATCAGAGAGTACTTTGAAGGTGGCTGAAGTTTAAACATGTAAGAACAAATGCACATTTTTTATTTAAAAATTTCAGATTTTTTTTGACCCCTTCCTCATAATTAAAAAAAAATTCCAATAATAAATATCCTCTGGACAGATTTTAAATAGAGTCAGAAATCCTGTTCCTTCATAAAAAGCCTATGCGGATATATCAAGTGCATGCACAAATGAGTATTTTTACCACCAGAGCAATAACTCTTTCTAATCACTCTCTTTTTTTCTTAACCCTCTCCATTCAGACATGGGTGTACACACAAGCACCCACATGTGCGCTTGCACACACAACCCCCCCATTCTATTTAGTATATAAAATTCTTCCCAGCAGTGAATGAAAGTGCTTCGACTTTGAGATTCAAACGAAAGAACAAAGCGTCACTGTGCTGTATATGATGGGAACAATCCCACCAGTGTCAGAACATGGGATGGGGAAAAGACATGGGTTTAGATCTGGAGTGACCGACTGTGTGACATCATATTCAAGTCTCCAGGTTTCCAATTCTCTATCAATGACGCGCAGTCCATTTTCTCAGAGTATGGTGAAGTGTAGACAAGGTTTGGTTTCAGTTCCTTTGCCTGTGAAGGCTACATATTGAGCCCGTAAGGACTCCAGGAATGAGCTTTATTCATAGTCCAAGTGAGGGACACCTCAAGAGAACATGACTACAGAGTAAGTTTCTTGGGTTTCCATGAAACAAACCAGAGGCTCTAAAGTCTCAACCCTAGTCTCAAGCTGACATTGGTTTGCCTAAGGCTAAAAGGCATTTCACATTTCCTGTAGTTTTATAAATGGGGGATTTGGTCAGAAAGAAGATTAGGCCAATGGGCCAATGAAGTCAATAGCTTATGCCTGCAACAATCACAAAGTCATACCAACATAGTTTAACTTCCTCTAACCCCATCCAGCTACTATTTAGAAATGAGTTTCCTGTGATCTGAGTTGGTGAATGCGCCAGGTGAATATGGTTGCTTTCCCAGAACTAACTATGGCAGATATCAGGAATCAATCATGGTTGGTTACCCCATGTTGGCAAGAATCTGCTTCAGAATCCTTCTCAACACATTGCTTAATTGATTGGAGTGAACTCTTAGATGAAAATTAAATTCACCATCTCTGCTCTACGTAGAAAAGACACCAGATACAAGAGGCCAGGAAGGTCTGACTTGGTGTAATTCACCTCCACCTTAGAAATGTCTTCTGGATAAGTGAATTTCTCTTGTGAACAAAATACATGGAGAAATATCATTAAACCTGATTCTCAATAGCATTCAGTGAATGAGTTTAAGCTTTGAGGCCATTCTCCATCCCAATACTAGATCATTAAGCATGGCTTTTAACAAACTAACTCTAGATTATCAAACATTATTTTCAGCCCATGAGAGAACCTGTAATTGACTTTCTCCAAGCCTATCTGTTGTCTGTAATCTGTCCAGGAACAACTTTGAGACCAATATCTTAAATCCACATTTGAGACCAATATCTTAAATCCACATTGTTTCAGTAATAAATGTCTTCCAGGGGGTCCAAACTGTCTTATTACAGATGAAAATAGTGCATTGAGTACAGCGTTTCACCCTCTAATGTGTTTTATGTACTATCCATTCCAGAAACATGCACTATTACTATGGGAACTCATTTCTCTTCAAAGACAAGAACGTATTGAAAATATTTCCCAATTATTCTATTTTTTCCAAACAAGCCATGTAATTAACAATAGCATTAGTCCTGTCAGGGGAAAAGTCATTTCAAAATTTTGCTAGGTAATGTCTTTATGCACAACTATCTTCATTAACATAATGTGACACGTATGCTCTCTATTCAGTGTGTGTACCTCTCAATCCAGTTCTAACAAATAGCACAAATTAAATAGTGGACGCTTGTATCCACTGCAGCCTTGACCTACTGGGCTCAGGAGATCCTTCTGCTTCAGCCTTCCAAGTAGATGGAACTATAGGCACACACCATGACCGGTAATTGATTTATTGTAGAGAGGAGGTCTCACCACGTTCCCCAGACTAGTCTCAAACTCCTGGGCTCAGGCAATCCTCTCGCCTCAGCCTCCCAGAGTGCCGGGATTACAGGTATGAGCCACTGGGCCCAGCTTTGAACACTTGAACAATTATAATGCTATAAGAAAGCAATTGGCAGTAGTGGGAAACTGCCAGGGGAGGGCAGGTGGGATTGGCAGTTGAGGGAAACTGCTAGGGGAGGGAGTGGCATACCTCATCAACAAGGGTACCTGCATGATCAATGTTTATATACCTAACCCTGAATTGTACCCTGCATCTTTATAATAAAAATTAAAAATAAATAAGTAAAATTTTTAAAAAGTCGATGGAAAAACAAATGGAAAATAAAAAGCACAGAGTAAATGTAGATGGAGTAAATATATAATAAAAGTCTGAAATTCTCAAAAGGAAAAAAAAAAGAACACCAAAGGCTGGGCGCAGTGACTAACGTTTATAATCCCAGCACTTTGGGAGGCCGAGGTGAGAGAATTGCCTGAGACCACGGGTTCGAGACCAGCCTAGGTAACTTGGTGAGCCCTCGTCTCTACAATAAATCAAAAAATTAGCCAGGCACTGTGGTGCATGCCTGTAATTCCAGCTACTTGGAAGGCTGAGGCGGAAGGATCGCCTGAGCCCATTAGGTTGAGACTGTGGTGGCTGTGAGCACGCCACTGCACTCCTGGGCAACAGAGTGAGACTCCGACTCAAAAAAAACAAAAACCAAAAAACAAAACAAAAGAACAGAAAATAATCTCCATTATTTATTATTTTTCTTAATTCCATTAAGAAAACTTTTAACTTGAAAAATATACCATGTAACGGCTCAAAGTGAAAAAACAAACAAAAAATACTCTGCTTCCTTTCTCACTCCCTCAATGATTATTTTTAAGTACCTTATAAATAATAAAACATTTTTAAAAATTTGAAAGAAAATTTAAATCACTCACTATTTTATCACGGAGAATAAGTATCATTAATATATTGGTGTCTAACTTTGCAAACTTTATATATCCTAAAAATATCACATTATTAATGCTATTTTTTTCATTTTACAAAATATCGTAGAGATCTTTCCCTGTCAAGAAACCAAGCTCTACATAACCATTTTAAGTAACCGTATAATATCACATTGTGTATGTTGACCATAATTAATTCAACCAATTGCCTGTGACATTAAGTAGTTTCCAATTACGTCTTATCATCAGTATCCTGCTAATGCATCTTTTGGGGTGCACATATCTTTGGCTCATTATCTGTATTATTTCCTTACGATAAATTCCTAGAAATCAAATTGCCAAGTCAAGACTTTTCATTGAGTTGTGAAACACAAATTATTGAGACAGTCAAATGCTGATAGCAAAGGAAAAAGCACAAAACCATCCGCAGAGATGTGGGAGGGATTCTTGTCCCTCTGTGGACCTGTGGAGATGCTATTCTTGACTTTGGGATACAGCCACTTGCTACTACAATATGTTTGTTTGCTTTTGTTTTACTTTTAGTGTTGACAAAGGGACTACCCACCTTGGCCCAACATTGTAAATAACAGAGTTATTCTGAACAATGGTGAAGGTATCCATATGGTTTACAGTAATACTCCGTTTAAAACCCCATCGTCAAATGACAGTGCAACTGAGAAACACAAGCTAGAGCTGAGAGCTCTGTCTCTAATGTAAACATGCTGTGTGACACTCAGAAAGTTACTGGACCTCTCTGTACCTTAGTTGACTTGTTATTCAAATATCAACCAAATCTGCCCACAGTGTTTTTAAGAGTATTAAGGGAGATTTTTCTTTAAAAGGAAAGAAAGAAAAGAAAAATGCTTTGAAAAATGCAAAACTTTTTTGAAAGACATTTAAGAGTTATTTTTCGAGAGAGGTCATTGTGTATAAATACTAATAAAAATTAAACTTAACAGATAAAATGATATCACGTGTGACAGTTTAGAATCAATCGATGTGCTAGACAGCTAGAATTTGACCAAAAAGATGCAACAAAATGCTACAACCTCTCAGAGTTTGGTACCACCAATGCTTGGTCCAATGAATTTAATAGCCTTGACATGTTGAAAGATTAACAAACATTCCACATCTAGTTATTTTTTATGTGCTTTGTCATTTCTTTAATTTTATTCTTCATATCTAGTTTTCAACATGGTATTTTATTGTTTGATTCAGCACTTAAACGTCTCACTTTCATTTATTTATTTATAATTTCAGATTATCTCATGACATTACTAAACAAATATATGCCTTGTTTTCTGACCACATCATGCTAAGGACCATGCTAATATGTTTTGTTTTGTTTTGTTTCTGGATTCATATAAAAAGAAACATCTCTCTTTTGGGTGGCCTTCTGTTTTTCAGATTCAAATTAGAATGTATAGGAAACTATATCTCTGCATCAGAGAAGCCGCAGATGTCAATAAATGCAGAAATAAAAACCAAAGGGAAGAGCAAGAGATCTGTTGGGAGACTCCATGAGATGGATTTAGAGACTCCAAGAGCCTCAGGATTTAGGACTAATATCTTAGATCCAAGCTCACCATAGCCAAGTAGAAGGAGCACCTCCTTTAGATAAAGCCTTTGCCCCACCCACATTTTCCTCAGTGTAGAAGTCCAGAGAGGGTCTGACTGGGCCTCCATCTTTCTTCTGAGTGAGACCACCTTAGCATGGAACCACATAAGAAGACTGATTGATAAGAAAAGAAACTGGTAGTAATTGCCTGTGAAATTCATACTCTCCAACCTGAATGGTTTTAGCCAAAGCAAAGTCACTAATTTAGTGCATGTAGCCATGTGACTGCCTTATCAGTCATCCAGGGCCCTGGGTATCTGTTATGCTTCCAGAACAGCAGTGGTACAAAGGGGATGGAGGTGGAACATTCTGCCTATCTCACTAACTGAGCAGTGGAGAATCTTTAATCCTCGTTACCCGCCCCCCAATTACCCTGGGCTTCCTGGAAGGTAATTAACAGCAAAGATTTCTAAAGTAACACCTGTATAATACATTACATAGAATGATATCCTCAAAAAATGCCCAGGAAAGCATCCTACACTTCCTCCTCCCACCACCTCCATCACCCATTATCCCTGGTTCTTCCTCAGTTCTAGACCCCTTCCTTTTGAATGACTCTGATTCTCTCCAGTTTGAGCTACCTGAATTCTTTCCTTCTAGCTTGATTTTCCTGGTACTTCCCAGGTCTGTGGCTATCTGTTTACAAGACAGAGACTTTGGAGTCCATGAGTGGCTAAAGCATTACAAAATGTATTATTTTATTTTACTTTTGATTCAACTTAAATTGCCTCATTAGCTAGAGAAACTATGGTTCTCCAGATACTCCAACGATACTGGAACCCTCTGAGCCACAGAAAGTCCAGGCTAAGAAGATTCATTTTTTTCTTAATTACAGACAGTTCTCCCCCCCTCTCATTTCTATCTTCCTTCTGACAGGAAGACTGCAATGAAGGCAAAGTGTTTGCTTTCAAAGGACAGACATTATCTGCTGGACTCATATTAGCACAGTCCTGAGCCTCTAAGGGATAATGACAGTACCAGACATAATCTGTCTCCTCCATCCCAGATCTTACGGGGGTACAAAACTGGAATTTTAAGTTTATGATCAGAATAAGGAGTCAGTTTATTTTGACTTTTCAAAGCCAACTTATATGAATTAACAGTCATTATTGATGCTGGGTGGGGGTGCAGCACAACTCATGGATTCTTCAGATCGCTTCCAAAATGAATCTTAGAGTGGCCAGCAAAGTTTTAAAATAGTTTATTTAAAAAGTAAATTAGAGAGAGAAAGAGAGACAGAGAGAAAGACAGAGAGAGAAAGAGAGAGATTCACCTTCCCAAGGTAGCGGAGGAGGCCAAAGCTAAGAAAACATGGTGGCCATAGCTCAAAGAGCCATGTGGAGACACCAGAGTTTAACAAAGCAATGGCGACTGCTGTTTTAAGTTGAATGCTTTTTAAACCTTCCCTTTGATGGGAGCAGATCTTTAAGGTCTTTAAGGTCTTTAAGGGTGGTGGTTTTTTCCATGTCATCACAAAGGGGCAGGTAAGCACAGGTACTGGCATCAGGTGATAGACGGCAAGAAGACAGGTGGGTTAGTCACATGACTGCTGCCTGTTGGGGTCTGTATCGTTAAGGTAAGGAAGGGCTGATTACGTTAGCTTGTTGACAAAACAAGCTGGGGAGAGGATGGGATTGAGCCTTTTGCCTTCAAGAGGGAAACCAAAGGATTTTTAGTGATTATGAGCTGAAATGTCGGACAGTCTTGCATCTGATGGGATTTTCTTTTGGTTTGCGGAGGGAATGCGGTAGGCTGCCAGCTTTGACTGTAGTCAAATGTAATTTTAAAAATCTCTGAAATCTTTCTAAAACCTACCTATGAGAAATTTATCTATCTAGTTCTAACCTGTGCTACCTACCCTGCCTCACTATCATGTGACAAGTTTATTCATGTCATCTCCCTAATTAGGCTATCCCTAACTCTTCTAATAATAACACTACCACCAACAAATAGTTAATGAAAATTCACTATTTTCTAGACACTGTTCTGAGCCCATCTTAGTCACCAGACATAAATTAATGCTATTCATTGACTGATTCCGACTTCATTAGCATCAAAAATTAATTGGTCAAGTTCACTCTGCATGCTCAGTGTTTGATAAGAAAAGTCATTTCTTTAGTTACCAAATGACAATACATAAAGACCAGAATAAGCCCATGTTTAACTTGGGCTTTAATAAACAGATAACATTCATTGAACCATTGCTATGTGGCCAGCCCTTATATATATCTCATCTAATCCTCATAGTACCCTCGGAAGTGGGTATGAAGGTATGCTATAAAATTATGATGCTTTTGCTTCTTCCCAGCAACTATACTTGAATGTCTAGAAAACACACACACACATTCACAGACTAGACATGACCCAGAGTTCTGTGTCACATTATCATCCTATTAATGTCATTAACAGTTTTCTCCTCAGCAGTCAACAAAAGAAGGTTCACTTGCTTTTGAGTAGTAACACAGTTACCAAGCTATTATGATGATGTAGTAACCGAGAACAAGTTCAGAACGGAGGATCATTTTTTGTAATAGTGAACTGAGAACACCACAATTAGGAAGACATGGTTACTAACACAACAAATGAATGATTTTCTCATGAGAAAATCTGCCTTATTGTGTTAAGAACAAGACCATGATTGTCCTGAGACGGGACCATACCATTGTCTTCTTCACACCAGAAGCCTCCATGATGGAATGGCTGTGGGTCAAGGTTAAAGTCAAAGCTATGGGTGGCCCATATTCTCCTACCCCTTAATCTTTCTATGCCAAGTACAGAAGCTGAGCTAGGAGAGCCAGCCAAGGAGAAACTGGTCTATCCAGCTTCTGCCCCTGTATTTAAATCTTTGACTAAACAGTAACATGCATCCCCCCTTTTCCAGTTCCATAGCAATTCACTGGACATGTTACACCAATGTCTAAAGCTTCTTGTCTATGTCTACGTGTCCCTGAAACAGACTCGCCAGTCTGAGTTCTGCCTTTTTCATCTTCCTAACCCAATGGTTTCTCATACAAAGCTGGAGTGAGATCTCACATTGCCCTCCCTCCTCATTCTTTCACCCACACACACAATGAGTGAATGAATGACTGTGAATGGTATTCTCCTTTGTTCACAGCTTTCGTGTATCCTCAATGATATGGAAGCACTTGGCTTTCCCTCCCCTCAGGATCCTCCCCTACCATGAGAAGCTTCTTACCATCAATATATTCTCCTAGCGCATATTTATCTCTGTGAGTGTTTTTATCTAAACGTACAGTCTCCTAATTCTAGAAACCTTACACATGCATTCTCTCCGTCTCTGACTCTGTCTCTCTATCACTCTCTCTCTCTGGGTCTACGTTAATTTCCACCTTCCTCTAACCATGTTGTCTTCTCTGCCATCCGGGGCACGCTCTAGTCATCTAGTAGATTATTGCACTGGTTCTATCCAGCACTCTGCTAGAGTTGGGTGACTCCAGTGGAGGCTTGGGAGGGGGGCACCAATTCCTCAGACCCTGATTTAGACCCAATCTTCAAAACGCCTTGATGAGACTGTCATATGGGACAGAATCAAAAGACTTGCCTTGGCTCATGTAGATTACATCTATTGCTTTTCTCCTATCTCTGTGACCTGTCATTCTGTCATAGGAGGAAATTGAATTGGCCCACACGAGTTTTTCTTTACGATCCCATGCTGGTTACTACCCAGCTCTTCAGGCCCTACTGAAAGATGGAAAATTGATTGCCAGATGTTGTTTTGGTGTCTTCCTAGGCACTGAAGGTGACTGATGATTCGATGCAGGTGGAATTCACTTTATCCAGTGCCTGTTTCTTAGAGAACTTGTGCAAATCAAATTTTATACAAATTGAATTTTACTTCCTTCTGCTTTTTTTTTTTAAATACCTGATTTCAAATGGAGCCTTAATGGTCTGTATCTCTTAATGTTAGTATTATACTGCTATCCTCCTTCTATCCTCAGGCAGTCTGGGCCCTAATGAGATTTTTTTTTAATGTACAAATACACTGGGTGAGCTACAACAAATAAGACATATTAGTAAGTGCTAAGGTGTCACACACCATAGTAAAAGCAGAGCGTCTTAGAGGGTCACTAGCCTTTTTATAACACTTATGAACCAAATGTCATGCTAAATGCTTTATAATTGTTTTTCTCATTTAATCCTCCTAATACCTTTTTAGGTGGTAGCTATCTTCCCTTTTAAATGATGCTACTAAATCACAGACACAATGTATAACTTGCTCCAATTCACCCAGATGTAAGTGGTGGATACAGGATTGAAAACTTGCAGATATGAACATATGCTACTATTTTCCCTTTTACACACAAAAGGCAAACTACCACACACATTCTTTATGTCGATTATTTTCTGAACACTCTCCCTTGGAGATCTACCTAAAACAACACATAGACAGTGGTCATATTCTTTTTTTTCATTACATAATTATGTTTATTTTGGGTGGATGGACCATACTTATTTAACCAGTCCTCTGATGACGAACATTGGGTTTTTCCTTAATCTTTTGCTATTTCAAAAAACAAACAAACAAACAAAAATCCCTGCCATAAAAAACTTTGACATATCATTTCACATAATATGAAGGATAAATTCCAAGGATGGAATTTTTCTATATTCTCCGAGTGCTAGATGAATTTGCAAGTTTGTAATTGTTGCTATTGTTTCTAAGTAGACATCTACAGGAGTTGTGTGAATATATGTTCCCTTCCTCCTCCCAGCATCAAATGAGAATGTCCGTTTCCTCATGGTCTCACCAACAGAGTATTTTCTCCAATAGTGAATTTCTGCCAATCTGATAAGAAAAAAAAGACAAACCAAACAAGCAGTATCTCAATATATTTTTAATTTACATTTTTTTATTAAAAATAAAGTGGAACATTTTTCATATGGCTAAGAACTGTTTGTATTTTCATATTGGTAAGTATTTGTTTATATTTGGTTATATTCTGTTTATATTTTCATATTGGTAATTATTTGTTTATATTCTTTTTGTTTGTTTTCCTGTTGCATTGATTTTTCTTTTTCACAATTTCTGAATTTTGTGTAAGAGAAATTGGGCCTCATATGAGTTTCAGAAGCTTCTTCTACCAGTTAACCAGTGGTCTTTCTACTTCTTCCCCCATGCAGAGGGCTTTTATTTTCATGTTTGGATTTACCTTTTTCTTTAATGACTACACTATTTTCAATCACAGTTTTTTGTTTTTTGTTATTGAGTTGGAGTCTCACTCTGTCGCCCAGGCTGGAGTGCAGTGGCACACTCATGGCCACCACAGCCTCGACCTGCTGGGCTCAGATGATCCTTCTGCTTCAGCTTTCCAAGTAGCTGGAACTACAGGCATGCGCCACCACACCTGGCTAATTTTTTTGATTTATTGTAGAGATGAAGTCTCGCCAAGTTGCCTGGGCTGGTCTCAAACCTGTGGGCTCAGGCAATCCCCTCACCTCAGTCTCCCAAAGTGCTGGGATTATAGGTGTGTGTCACCGTGCCCAGCTTCAGTCACAATTTTTAAAAATGTCTCTCTGCTCCTAAGTTATAAAGGAATTTGCCCATGTTTTCTTTTAGGACTTTTTTTTTTTTAACATCATAAGCTTTGATTTGTTGTAATTTATACTGATATGGACCCAAGATATCAATCCAACTGCAATTATATGTATTTGTTTTAGACTGCTACCATGTTTACTGAATGATCTATTTTTTTCTTCATTGATTAAGATAGTGAATTTTAATACACCAAATTTCGAGGATTTAAATTCACTATCTGGAATTTCCTTTTTTTTTCCAGAGATCTCTTCATCTATTCATAGAAAGGGGACACCCCCCCAAAAACAGAATTATCTTTTGGAGGGTGAGCTCTTTGCAGCACCCTCAGAATTTGTTCCTCCATAATAAACGGTCAACCAAAGTTTTTATCTGGAAGTTTTGAGAAGGTTGCATCACGATTTGCGGATGAAACATCGCAAGTTGTGGCAAACAGGTCACTGGTTCCTCCACCATGACTTCACACTTACCCACAGCACACTGAGTGGCTGAGTGTTCAGCAGTTTTTGATAAAAAATGGCATGACCCTATCCCCACCCTCCCCATTCACCCAATCTTGCCCTGAGCCACTATTTTTTTTCTGTTTCCCAGGATAAAAATGTCCTCAAAGAAAGAATTTGCTGGTGTGAAAGATGAAACAAAAAATGGCAGAAGCACTAAAAGGCATCAAAATTGATGAGTTCAAAAACTGTTTCAAGCAGTGGAAAAAGCTTCTCAAGGGGTGTATCATATCAAACGGAGGGTACTTTTAAGGTGACTGAAGTTTAAACATGTAAGAATAAATTAAAAATTCTGAATAAATAAATTCCGGGTTTTGGGGGGGTCCTCCCTCACATGTCTGCAGCACATTCTTAATTTCTGAAGACACACACTTTAATTGATCTTTTTATAAGGTGTTCATTCATTGTCTAATTTATTTTTGCATATGATCTTTAGAATTAATATGCCTGATTCTATCAATTTGGTGATATTTTTATTGACATCATAATACACATATAAATTGACTTGAGACATCTGTCATGTTTATGCTATTGTGTTATTTTGTCCAAGCATGTGGAGGTTTGTCCTTCCATTACTTACAGACTTCCTCTGCAGTTTTCAGGAGTGGTGGAAAGTTTCTTAACAGGGGTCATATATAAAATAAAATGTTTATTTTTATGTGTTTCAATTTTTGCTGGTTGCTATTTTAAATGGATATTTTCTAAGATTCAATCTTCTCACCAGCTATTTTATAGAAATAATTGATTTTTTGTATATTGATCATATACTGCTACTTAACTCAATTTTCCTTGTCGTAATTGTTCAGGTGTTAGATTTGGGACTAAGCTTAAAATATTTTGTCATGTCTGGGCTCGGTGGCTCCGCCTGTAATCCTAGCACTTTGGGAGGCCAAGGCAAGAGGACTGCCTGAGCCCGTGGGTTCAAGACCAGCCCAGGCAACTTGGCAAAACCTCGTCTCTGCAATAAATCAAAAATTAGCTGGGCGCAATAGCACACACCTGTAGTTTTGGTTACTTGAAAGGCTGAGGCAGAAGGATCGCTGGAGCGCAGCAAGTCAAGAATGAAGTGGCCATAAGCATGCCACTGCACTCCAGCCTGGGCAATGGAGTGAGACTCCAACTAAAAAAAAAATACATATATAGTTATATATAAAGTTATATAAGAAAAAAATTCATTCATTTTTTGAGTGTGTGTACATGTGTCTTTAATAAAGAATGAGTACTAAGTTTTGTCAGCTTTTCCCTTCAGTATCTGTGGTGATGATTGATCATATAATTTTGTACCTTTATACATTATTATAATGAATTATATCAATATATTTCTTTGTAAAACAATAAGTCCCACCTCATCAAAAACGTATTATTCTCTTCACTGATGGCTGCTTTCTGCTTAGTCACATTTTATGCAGGATTTTAAAAATATGATCTGTAAGTAATATTCGAGCCAACAGGGCTATAGGTTGGCACACCAGGGCAAAAGCCCCTGCAAAATGGGTGTATTTGCTGGTGCCCTCTGAGACCTGCACCACCCTACCCTTTTCCAACATTGCTCATGTCCTCACAGGCAGCCTGGCTCCATCTCAGACTTCCTTATCCATTCTTATGACGTCAATGAAGTTTACAGAGTGTCAAGGAAAATAGGTTAACATTAATTTATTTCTCCTTCTTGTGTTTGGTGTAATTGCTAAAAGGAGAAGAAGAAAAATGCTGTCATACACAAATCACCTTCAAACCCTCAAAGTTCATTTTCTACATTTGGAACAAATGTGGTCTATTTTTACGTCCCATTATCACAATTATATGTGGAATCATTGCTGTTGCTTGCATATTTGTTTAATCCCTTCTATTCTAGAATGCCCTTAGTTACCATCTGTAGGTAGATGAAACCCTATCCACCATCATTACTTTAAAAATTTCTGAACAGATTTTGAAATGTATGCCCATGGCAATACATGTGTGTTTGTTTTCACTGTAAAATATTTAAACAACATAAAATTCTATTAAATAAAAAGTGAAAATCTCCCTTCTTCCTTCATCTGCCATATTTGCTCTCCTCTCCAGAGTTTATATTGTTAACCTATGTTAAATACTTTTTGAGGTTCTACTCCTCTGTGCTCATCTATATGAGGGAGGATCCCAAAAAACCCAGAATTATTTTTTGGAGGAGGGGTGCCCTTGTAGTACAGGCTTCCCCTGCTAAGTAGGTGTTCAAGAAACCCATTGGCATCAGTGTGCCAGCTAGCATTGCTGTGAAAGGCTGTACTGGGCTTAGGTGAATTTTTTATTTTTTGAAGAATCGTTCAATGTTTTTGTTCATTTCTTGATGGTGATTTGCACAAACAACCTGCCCACACCATGAGTGTTCAGCAGTTTTTGACCAAAAACATCATGACTCCATGCCCCACCCTCCCTATTCACCCAATCACCCCATCACCTAAGCCACTTTTTTTTGTTTGTTTTTTTCCTCTGGATGATAAAAGTCCTCAAAGGGAAATGTCTTGCTGATGTGGAAGAAGTGAAACAAAAAATGGCAGAAGCACTAGAAGGTATCAAAATTGACGAGTTGAAAAACTGTTTTGAGCAGTGGAAAAAGGGTCTCGATAGGTGTATTGCTTCAAAGGGAGAGTACTTTGAAAGTGACTGAAGTTTAAACATGCAAGAAAAACTACACAATGTTTTATAAATTCCAGGTATTTGGGGATCCTCCCTTGAACACATCTATAATGTATTTTATTTTATTTTAAAGATGTGGGGTACTATTCAGGATCAGGTAGATAAGTGGTCATTGCACAGGTAAGTTTTAGGCCTCCCTTGGGTCCTCACTTCACCTGGTTTGAGATCAGGTACTCTAATTGATGTTTTGTGTCCATGCTTCCCTCTCCTGGCAGTGTCCTGCTACTGCCAAATCCTTTCTTATAGCATTATGATAAATGTCCAGTGTGTGCTTATGTATGTGGTACTCAGTTTTTTTGTTTCTGTGATAGATCACTGAGTATGACAGACTGTAAATCCACCCAAGATGCTGCAAAGTTCATAATTTTGTCCTTCTTTATGGCTGCATAATATTCCACCGTGTATAAAAAGATACCTGCACATGCATGTTTATTGCAGCACTTTTCACAATAGTAAAAACATGGAACCAACCACGCTGCCCATTGAAACTGGACGAGATTTTTAAAAATGTGGCACATATATGCAATGGAATATTATGCAGCCATA
>CAUYQG010002007.1:0-53372 GCA_963574415.1 Tarsius wallacei
GCGTGCGCTACCACGCCCGGCTAATTTTTTGATTTATTGTAGAGATGAGGTCTCGCTTGCCCAGGCGGGTCTCAAACCCACGGGCTCAGGCAATCCACTCACCTCAGCCTCCCAAAGGCGTGGGATTACAGGCTGAGCCACCAAGCCCTGCTAATACCTTCTTAAGTGTTTCTTGTAGAGGTGGTCTGGTGGCAGTGTCAGTTCTTATAGATTGGATGTCTGTGAAAGATTTTAATTTTCCCTCACAGATGAAGCTTAGCTTGGCTGAGTAGTTTATCATTGGTTGAAATTGTTTATCTTTTAGAACCTTGAAGATAGGGTTCCAAGTCTCATTGTCTGAAGGGTTTCTGTAGATAAATCTGCTACTATTCTAATTGGTCTTCCATGGTAGGTAATCTGACCTTTTTCTCTTGCTGTCTTTAGGATTTTTTTCTTTTATACCTACTTTGTTTAGTTGAATTATTATGTGTCTGGGAGTTGGTCTCCGCATTTGTTGTCTTGCAGGGGTTCTCTGAATCTCTTGTGTTTGACTGGTTGTGTCTCTGATGAGAAGAGGGAAATTTTCTTGAATAATTTCATGGAATATTTGTTCCAGGTTGGTCTCTGTTTCTCTTTCTGCCTCAGAAAGTCCAACTACTCTTAGGTTTGGTCTCTTGAAGTAATTGCTCATCTCTTGAAGGTTTTGTTTTGTCTTTTAAATCTTTTCTATGTTTTTGACAGTTTGGGTTAGTTCTATATTTTGGTCCTCAAGCTCTGAGATTCTTTCTTCTGCTTGACTAATTTTGCTTTCCATGCTTATCAGTTTATTATTTATTTCATTCACAGTATTCTTTATTACTGTTATCTCAGTTATCAACTCCTTTCTAGTTTCCTCTTGTCTCTCCTTAATTCTTTTTAATCTCTCTATTAATGTCTTGATATCTGGCTTTGTAGTTTGATACCAGTCATTCTGGAAGCTCTTCATTGTTTGTATTCTGAAGTCTGTTTTCTCAGTGTCTGACCTCCCAGGGGTCTGTGAGAGACCCATATTTTTCTTTTGGTTTTTCTTCATTTGTGTAGATTTTTCTCTTCCCCTTTCCCTCCCATTCTTTAATTCTATTTTTCATGAAGGTGAGATTGCTTTTACTTCTTTTTATTCAATCTCCTGTTCTTCCTTATGAGGATCCTCTGGCTTTGTTCACTTTTAAGGCTGGACTGTGGGTTGGGGGCTGTACTTTTTGCAGTTTTGAGATTTAATTGAGGGGGAAGCTGTGATTCAGAATCTGTCTGCAGATCCCAGTATCCACTGACAGGTGTATTGAAACACTGGAATCCACTTCCCACTGCCTTAGAATCTGTCCATGCAGTGGGGTTTAGGTTTGCTCTCTGGAACAAAAGGAGGTAAGAAAAAGGAAAATAATGGGAGAAGGGTAGTTCAAGAGGAAGTTTAATAGAGAGAAGAGTAAGGTTGAAAACAGACACACATCCCAACTAACGAATAAAAAGAGACACAAGGCCAGAAAAAAGTAAAAGACAGAAAAACAAAGGAAATTCCCTAAAGCATTTTGGTAATCACATGAAGACAGTCCAATAAAATCATGCCTTTTGACGTGTTCATCCCCAATACAAAGGTAGTCTAAGTCAAAAAGCAAACAAATGTGCACAAAGCAAACAGTCAAAACAATAAAGTAAAAAATCAAAATAAGAAACCAGACTAGCTCTGGGGTCTTCCTGAGTGCTAAAGTCTCTTCAGCTCTGATCTCTAGCCCCCCCCCCCGGCTCTCCTTGCAGGCAAACAGATTATTCATAGTTAGGGTCAGTTCCCTTGGCTTGCTGAGTGACAGGTCTACCACACAGAGCTGAATTGTCAGTGTCTGATTCAGCATAGGGGAGGGCCTTCTGTCTCCTGTTTTGGCGAAGTTACCTTAGAAAACAAGGTGGAGGCTGCGCGGAGATGGGTGGGGAAATGCGACTCTCTGCCTGGAAAATGACTGTGGTGGGCAGCTCCTCTCTCACAGATTCTTTCTCTCCACTCGTCGGGTCCCCAGCTGATGACGGGCAATGAAGGTGTGTGTCCACCAACAGCACTGGGAATCAGCGAGGCAGCTGGGCGCCACAGCTGGTGTACCACAGGTGGCCTGGAGTGGAGGAAGGAGCTAGGATTTCCCCAGGGTCATAGCCGAAAACTGTGATGACAGCAACTGTCAGCACCCAGCAACCACCACAGCAGTAATCCCCCGTGGAGGCCGCAGTGTGATGGAGGTAGTTTGCTGCGTGGGACTGGTCACAGCAGCCCCCTCCCGTGTAGGCGGCAGCTGTGGGGATGCATGGAACTGCCCTTAGGAGCCACCCCGGGGAGATCTTCTCAGTTCCACTTGTCCAGCCACCATCTTGCGGAGCGTTCTTGAAAGTTCTTTGAACATTAGTTCGCTCTTGATCGCTGGCTATTAAAGGACTCAAAATCTGACTCTCAGCATGTTGGCGATGTCTTTCTTGCACTCCGGTCATAACAGTCCCATTTGTAATATTTACGTGAGAAGTTGCATATGATTATTGAATAAGCTAATTTTTAATAATATTCAAAAGATCTGGGTAATTCTGGCTTGCTTACAATAGAGTTCTTTCTGAGTTTTTTTAGTTTTACAGTGATTGTTTCATTTTTATACATATAATAGAAAACTTAGCAAATCTGTTTTGTTGATAAAAGAGCAAAAACTTAAATTTCAGTTGTGTATCTATTGATCCTAATGTTTCTTAAAGTTGAGAATCTCATACATAGAAATATGTCTATATTTTCATAAGAAGAGACAAAACTAAGAAAGATGTTTAATATAAATAAATTCAAACCAACGAAAAATAAAATACTATATAAACATAACAAGAGTTTATTTTTTTAAAACTTAACAGAATGTTTTCATCACACTTAGAAAATTAAGGTTCCAGATTTATTTTGAATTGTAACTTCCATGGTTTGAGTGATGGTGTTCCCTCCAAAATTTATATTGGAACTTAATTTTCATAGAGGTGGTATTAAGAAGTAGAGTTTTTTAGGAGGTGAGTAGGTTGTGGGGGCTACTCCCTTGTATATGGGATTAAGGCCTATATAAACTAGACTTCATAGAGAGTTCAGCTCTCTCTTGTCCTTGTTTTTCTTCTGCCATGTGAGCCTTTCTCCTCTCTGGAGGATGCAGTGACAAGGCACTATCTTGGAAGCAAACAAAAACCCTCATCAGACACTAATCTCATCGATGCCTTGATCTTGGACTTTCCAGATTCCAGAATCATGTCTCTATGGCTCCTTATATAACCATGTAAGGTTATGTTCCTTATGAACTACCTAATCTCAGGTATTCTGTTATAGTAGTACAAATGGACTAGAAAATAATTTGGTACTCAGAAACAGGGTGTTTCTGAGTACCAAATTGTGGAATCAGTTTTGAAACTGAGTGATGGGTAGAGGCTGGAAGAGTTTAGAAGAGCAGGCTAAAAACTTAGATTTCCAAAAACAAAGTGTTAAGGGATATTCTAGTGAAGTCTCAGAAAAAGTAAAGAGGTATAGTCTTATTAGAAATTATCTAAGTGACAACAATGAGAACGTTGATAGGAATATGAACTGTCAAGTCTATTCTGATGAAATCTTAGCTGGAAATAAGAGATGTTTTATTGAATAGTGTAGAAAAGGCCATCCTTGTTATGAAGTAGTAAAGAACTTGGCCGAATTGTGTCTGTGTCCTATTACTTTGTGGAAGGCATAATTTAAGAGCCATGGCCTAGGATAACTGGCAGAAGAAATATCTAAGCAAAGTGCTCAGGGCCCTGCATGGCTTCTCTTAACTACTCATAGTAAAAATTAAAGAATTGATAAATGAATTAAATATGTAAATTATTATAAAAAATAAGCAGAACATAAAGCTTTGGAAAGTTCTCAGTCTGGCCAGGTTGTAAAAGCAAATATCAGTAAAGTAAATAGTAGTGTGGCCAAACAACACTTTGTTAAAGAGATTAGTGTGAATAAACAAAAGCCAGGTGTTATTGATCAAAACAATGAGTGAATAACCCCAAAGGCATTGTAGAGATGTCAAGACTGTCACTCCCATTACAGGCTCAGCGGGTTAGGACCTTGAGGACAGAACTGTTTCAAGAAGGGGCCCAGGGTACTTTCAGAACATTGGGTCTCCTCAAGTTTCAGCTTCTAGTATTCTCGTGCAGTTCTCCTTAGACATCTCAGCTGTAGCTTAAGCCCAGGTGTGGCCCAGACTACCACTCCAGAGGGCATAAGCCATAAACTATTGCAGCATCCATGTGGTGCTAACTCTGCAAATGTGAAGAGTGCATAAACTCTGAAGACTCCTCTGAGATTTCAAAGGAAGCCTTGGGACCCAGACAAAGAAACACCACAGGGTGGAGGCCACCATCTGGAGTACTCACCAGGGCAATGCCTAGTGGATCTGTGGAGGCAGATCCATTGGAGAGAGTCTTTACAAGGACAACATTTAGTGGAGCCATGAGGGCAGCACCCCTCAAGACCCAAGAACTGTAGAGGCACTAGAATGCAATTTCAAGCTGCAGGTATCTGACTCCAACTTGTAAGACCTGCTGTGTGAGATAAGCGCAGCCGAAACATGAGAGCAGAATCTTCCTGAGTCCTGGGTGTCTTATCCCAGACCCATTGTGTCCAGAAGATAAGCCATAAAGTTAAAGATTATTCTCAAGCCTCAAGATTTTATGTTTATTGGGTTTTGGATTTGGTTGGACTCTGTAATCTCTTTTTTCTTTCCTATTTCTCCCTTTAGCATGGAAATGTTTGCTCTATGACTGTCCCACTATTGCATTTGGAAAGTACGTAAACTGATTTCGCAAGCTCACAGCTGTAAAGAAATTTGACTCAGAATGAATCATACTTTGAGTTTAACCCATATCTAACCTAGATAATATTTAGATGAGACTTTGGACTTAGAATTTAAAGTTAATGCTGAAATGCGTTAAGACTTTTGAGGCTATTGGAAGTAATGAATGTATTATGTATGTGAAAAAAAAGATATAGTTTGAGGGGACTGGGACAGAATTCTAATCATTGAATGATGATGCTCCCTCTAAAATTCATGTTAAAGCTTAATTCCCATTGTGGTGGAGTTAAGAAAAAAGACCTTTTAGGAGGTGATTAGGTCATGAGGGCTCCTCCCTCATGAATGAATTCTCAAATAAGACTGCACACATAACTGAGCTCTCTCGATGAGATTTTTTCAAAGTGTAAGTAAATAGATATGTTTGATATAGGTTTAACTATAAAAAAATTGACAGTTTGTAGGCAAAACAGTCATATACTGGCATTTTCATGTGGTTTAACCATAAGTTTTTTTGCCAGTGTGTGAACTCATAATTTTCTAAATACATTTTTTTTTTTTGAGTTGGAGTCTCACTCTGTCGCCCAGACTGGAGTGCAGTGGCACGCTCCTGGCCACCACAGACTCGACCTGCTGGGCTCCGGCGATCCTTCTGCCTCAGCCTTCCAAGTAGTTGGAACTACAGGTGCGCGCTACCACACCCAGCTAATTTTTTGATTTATTGTAGAGATGAGGTCTCGCCAAGTTGCCCAGGTGGATATCAAACCCGCGGACTCAGGCAATCCATTCACCTCAGCCTCCCAAAGCACGGGATTAAAGGCTGAGCCACTGAGCCCGGCTTCTAAATACAATTTTTTTTTTTATTATTCAATATTTTTTATTGTGATATTGTGGGGTACAGTTAAGGGTTAGGTACACAAATATGTCTCGTTCAGGCACCCTTGTTGATAAGAAGTGTCCCTCCATCCCCAGACAGGTATTTACTGCCATTAATCCCTTCCCCTATCCCTCCCACCCCGCCATTGTTTCCCACCACTGTCAGTCCTTTTCTTGTGGTAATATGTTGGATGATCAAGGTCTACTATATGAGTGAGAACATGTGATACTCAGTTCTTTGTTTCTGTGAGAGGTAACTCAGTATTATAGACTCTAGTTCCATCTAGGTTGCTGCGAAATTCATGATTTCGTTCTTTTTTATGGCTGCGTAGTATTCCATTGTGTATATGTACCACATTTTTTTTAATCCAGTCCTATTTTGAAGGACAGCAAGGTTGCTTCCAGGTTCTTGCTATTGTGAACAATGCTGCAATAAACATCCGAGTTTAAGTGATCCTCTTGCCTCAGCTTCCCAAGTAGCTGGAACTACAGATGCATGCCGCCATGTCTGGCTAATTTTTATATTTTTTTGTAAATAGGGGATCGCACTTTGTTGCCCAGGCTGGTCTCAAACTTCTGATCTCAAGCGATCCTCCTGCCTTGGCCTCCAGTACTGGGATTATAGGCAGGAGCCACTGTGCCCAGCCTAAACATTTTTCCTTTTAACATTCACCACCACTACTGTATATATGTGTGTTTAGGTATGTAAATATCATATTGTTTGTGTATATATACACTCATATATGTATGCGGATATATATGTATATATGTGTTTATATATACAC
Source organism: Tarsius wallacei (assembly GCA_963574415.1). Classification (NCBI taxonomy): domain Eukaryota; kingdom Metazoa; phylum Chordata; class Mammalia; order Primates; family Tarsiidae; genus Tarsius; species Tarsius wallacei. Next base: position 6,485 of record CAUYQG010002007.1, read on the forward strand.
ATGTGCATATATACACAAATGTATGTGATTGCATATACATATGTGTGCATGTGTATGTCTGTACATATGTATTTTAATTTTTCATTGTCTGTAGTTCCCTTTTCAGGATGGAAGCTCTGGGGGAGCTTAGGCTGTATCTCCCACCTTGCTGTATCTCCAGTGCTCAGAACAGTGCAACTTGAGTGAATTAGGTGATGAAGAATGAATGGTGTTCTGTATTGGATGAGCCACAAAATTCCTCCTGATCTACAGAGTTTTTCATTTGGTCTTTCTTTCTTTTAAACCTTTCTTTGCGTGGAATATGCCCCAGGGGGTCACTCAAATAAGAAGGCTGTTACTTAACCTCCCTAGAGTAGCCTGCTGCCAGGCTGATGTCCAGAGACACAAAACTGGGATGGCTGAGTTTAGTTTTGATGCCTATTATTGATATCAGGAGAATCAATTCTGCCTGTGACAGTCAGCCTCTTGCATTTGTAATAAAGGCTATGATAAAGTTCTTTTTAGTGATACCAAGAATAGCCCAATCTTCATCTTTCTCAAAGGCTTGATGTCCATCTCTACTTTGATAGACTGGCCAAAGAGGAAAGAATGGGCTTCTACAGCCTGGGGGTTGATGACCAAGTGTATTATTATTCACCAGTTACATTTAAGAGGCCAGGGACACTTTTCATGTTAAAGCCAAAGTAAAATGTGAATTACTGCAGAACTTTTATATATGTCACCAAGGAAAGTATCACTCCCGGGGAAGGGAAATAAGAAAGTTTAGCATCTGCCTTTACAGCCCCAACAAATCCTTGCAGATATTATTTTGGCTTTTAGGAAATCTACTAGCTCCCTTTGTTCTAATAAACTATATAATTCCTTTAAAAAATATTTGTATGGGTTCTACAGAACTTTTGTTCTGTTTGATTCTGTTTTTCTTTATAGCTAATATGACTTTATGCATTTGGAGGAAAGAGTTCAGTTTTTTAAAAACTTCCACAGGATGTGATATGTATGGTTTAAATGATAAATCTTCTCCCCCTAAAGAAATGTCACGGCACAAAAGCAGACATAGTTATCACACTGTTTATTATTTGACTTGGCCAAGGGCCTAGATGGGTTCTAATTTTAATATATTAGAATGTACTTTTCTTGGAGGTTTGCATATAAATACTATATTTTGGTTAGTGAGCAGCACTGTAAATCAAATTATACTTGACTGAGTTATTTTCTCCATGTTTATTAGTTATTCCTATCATCAGTGAATGAGGAACTTCTCATCTTATGGGTTATGGGTACGTGCATTTTCACACACGTTGCTCTTGCAATGACTTGGCTCAGGATAGGAGATTTTCGGTTTTTTCGGGGGTAGCTTACACCTACAAGATGATGCTCTGTCATGGAAGATGGATCATCTCCTGTTACAATCTAGGTGGAAATGGAACAACTGTCTTCCTCTTGAGTTCTTAGCCGAATTATATTTTTTTAATGACAATAAAAATTGGTAAAAGAGAATCTTAAAGGAATTCAAGTTACTGGACTCCAATGGATGGCATGAGTTTATCATGCTTTGAGCATCATGCTTTTGGGCACAAGAAAACTATAAGGCCCACATCAAACAAGGATGCAAGGCCCCTGTTGTCAGCTGAGCTTCGGGGAGGCTCTCTCTGTTAAAACAAGAATGGATGAGCCATCCCGCGCCCTCCCCTCCAACCTCTCCCCTACCCCAAGTTTACAGTACGCCACTCCATAGGAATGTGAATCCCACTTCAGAGCCCATTGTGAATGTGTTTCTGAGTTGTTTAACGTGTTTCTCACAAACAGGACATGACATGTATGGTTTAAATGAAAATAATGGCATTGCTGCTCGGTGCCAGACCGTCTTTTGTCAAGAGCATCCTGGCAATCGGAAGGGCTCTGGGCTGACATGGCCCACAGGCCGGGTCCTCAGGGGATCTGGACTTGATGTGTTTCACACAAGAAGGCTCTTAAATCAAGGGGCCTGCATGAGGGCCCACGTCCCGGGTATATGTGTGTGTGCTGCTCTGTGAGCACCGCTCTTCAGCAGGCTTTAGGGCCCTGGTTGCTGCTGCTGCTGCTGCTGCTGGTGTTCTTGGCCACAAATGAAGAGGAAGATTTTCTTAGTCTGTGGATTCCTTAACTGAGGAGTTTATTGTCAAAGCAAAACAACCACCCCGACAAAAACCTCAAGTTACAAAAATATGGGGCTTTAAAAACATATCTAGATGCTTGTGCTTTGTAGAATTAAGCCTTGTGATGAATATTTTAAATTGTGATGAAAAATACATAATATAAAATTTACCATTTAAACCATTTTTAAGTGTCCCATTTAGTGACATGAAATGCATTCACATTGCTGTGCAACCATCACCATTACCTACTTATCTCTTTTCATCTTCCCAAATGAAAATTCCGTACTCATTATGTAGCAACTCCGTTGCTCCTTCCTCCAAGCCCCTGGCAACCACCTTTCTAGGAATTTGACTACCAAGTACCTCATTTAAATGGAATCATACAAAATTTAAACTTTTGTTACTTAGCATAGTATCTTCAAGGGTGAAGACATTTTTATATAAGCAGATTACAGTATATCTAATTCAATTAATATTTATATTTTCTGAGTGTTTTCCATGTATATCTTTTAAATATCAGTTGGTTGATTCATCAAGCTTTTAAGTCCCATGAATGGTGTGGCCAGGGGTTAGGGATAGGTGAGTATGCTGACACCATAGATCTCAACCAGGGGCAATTGTGCCCCTCTCCTCGGGGAATATTGGACAATTTGAGACATTTTTTGTTGTTACAACTGAGCAGGAATGGGGAGGAGCCAGAGGCCAGGGATGCTGTCAAACGTCTATAGGGTACAGGATAGCCTCCCATAACAAAAAAATTATCCCTTCCAAATGTTAATGTGCCAAGTTTGAGAAATTTTATCAGGGTTAATGAATATGCGAATTATTTATGAGAAAAAAATATGGAGAGAAATGGAGGGCATATGAGTAGTTTTGAAATAAATGTGTATGCTGTAATTTATTACTAATTTGGTAAAATGCATTAAATGTTGGGAGTTCCATAATAAACAAGTTCCAGTTGAGTTCCTGTTCTCATGGAGTAACTTCAGCCTAAAAATGGGAAGATTCAAAAGAACCCATATGCCTTTACCTTCATTGATTCTGCTATGAAAAATTTTAAAGGAGTTTTTACATTTCTATTAAGATAATCTGGTAATCAGGTTGGATGTCTCCATGGAGGTCATGAAGAATAGAGGCGGAACTAGGAAACCTCTTTATTTGGTCCTTGTTCTGTTATTAAGTGGCTGTGTGATGTTTAGCAGTTCTGATTATATCTCTGGGCTCTATTTTTCTCACTTATAAAATAAAGGAGCTGTATTACATATAAAAATCTATGTCTTTGGTGTGAGTAAAATATAAAGAATAATTCTAAGCAAGCATTTTTTTCTTATGGTGTAATTATTATAAAGCACATTTTACTACATTAGTAATTTTTACATGAAGACTATACATTGCTTTAGTAGTAAATTAGTATGCTAAGCCTGAAGTGAATTGCCAGTAAAGTCACTGTGTTCTCTGCAGAGAGGGCCTGAGACCTGAACTCTTTCTGCTACCATGGCTTCTCTTTATTAGGACAGATTTTCATGGTGAACATTGGTGTGATGCCATGTGTTCCAGTGGACTCCTCTTTTTTCTAATGAAGTTCTGTTGTGGTTCACGTTAATGAGAATAGATGGTTTATTTGGATTTTTTAGAAGTTAGGCAGGCCAGAAAAGCAAATATACATATTTACACACACATATATATTTACATATATGTATATATTATATATAAGTATATAATAATACATAAATATATAAAAACAAATTATATCTATATAATAAAAGCTATTTATTTGTTAAACTTTTATAATAGATGGGAGTGATGGGGAATAAGTATCTAAAACCAAAGCTCTGAAGTCCAGTTATTAACATTCCTCACATAATGACAGTGTGAACCAAACTAAACAAAGCCCTGACGATTCTGAAGTTTGTGCACACAACCCAGAAAAACTTGTTATTTCCTTGGAATGTGTTGTGTGTTTTTTTCCAAAGTGCTCCCTCTAGTTGCATGTGTGTATGTGTTTGCGTGTGTATGTGTGTGTGTGTGTGTGTGTAAAGAAAAAGGCAAAATAATTGATTGCATAGCATTGTAGTGAATGCCATCATCTGGGTTGAAATTTATGTGAACAGTGGCTGTATCACAGAGAACGCTGAGAATGAAGCCTTGATTCTGGGAAGCCACGTAAGAGGCTGCTCTAGGCCAGTGCCCACTGTCATCCTGTTACCATGTGTATTCCCATCCCACCACTAACCCTCATCAATGGCGTAAAAGAAGCCATTACTAGGATATTTTCTTAGAAGTGGAAGAAAAATTTCTTCCTAGGGCCAGAGTTTTTCCAATAATGTGCCAGCAGCCCCCGCTGTCTCTGAATTTAAAACAAAATCTTGTGGGATCTGGATTTTGAGCCTGGACTTCTGCCTGTCTCTCCAAGCTGTTTGATGTGATCCAGTCTTGCTCTGTCAGTCAGACATGGAAGGCAGAATACAAATCCTAGGGGAAAGCAGGCCAGAAGACAGGACGGGGGCTTGACAGGAAGAGACCAAGCCTCACCCTTCTGTGTCCTCCATTTTGAGTGTGTGTGTGAAAAAGGAGATTCTAGAAACAGACCTTGAACTGATGCTAATGAATGTCTGAAACACTTTAGATTCCATAGTAAAGAAGTCTGTGATCAGTGAATAATGTCTGATATTGCTGGGTAGAAACTCCATTGGCATTTATTTATATATTTCCCAACATTGTGTGGCTTGGGATTCTTAGATTAACAATGTGACTCTCCAGGAATGGTGTTCTGGCTGTTGATTAGGACACTTTGATTATGATAAATGTATCTGAGACAATTGACCCTGGTGTAAAGAAGGTCAACCCCCCAAGTCAGATTACCTGAGTTGGAATATGAGCTGTATCTTTTACCATTCATGAGCTCTTAGGAAGATTGCAAGTCCTTTCTATGTCTTTATTTTCTTCCTCTATAAAATAGGGAATAGTTACCTCTTCCAGTTATTGTGAGAATGAAATGAGTTAATACACATTATTTAAAATGGTGCCTAGTACGCAGTAAACTTCTAATCAATGCTGGTTTATGTGTTGAATAGTGGCCTTCAAAAGATATGTCCACCTGCAACCTCAGAATGTAATTTTATTTGGAATAAGGGTTTTTACAGATATAATTAAGGTAAATATCTCAAGATGAGATTATTCTAGTTTAGAGTGGTCCCTAAATTCAATGACAGGTGTCCTTACAAGACAGAAAAAAAGAAGACACTGGGATGCAGGAGAGAAGGTTGTGTGAAGAGGGAAGTAAGGATTGGAGTGATGCCTCTACAAGTCTAGGAATGTCAAGTATTGTTGGCCATCACCAGAAACTAGGAAAGAAACTTGGGATGACTTCTCCCTCAGGGGCTCCAGAGGAAACTGACTTTGCTGACAACTTGATTTTGGACTTCTGGCCTCTAGAACTGCAAGAGGATACATGTTTGTTGTTTTAAGCCACCACAGTGGTAATTTGTTATGGCAACCTTAGGAAACTAATACAGTGGGTATTGGTATTATTGTTGTTGTTGCCTTTAAGGTGAGGATCAAGTTCTTGGCTATCTCATAATTTGGGCAGTCCTGGAATTTGTTGACTTTGATGAAGTCAGCCAGAATCTCTGACTGTGCAGAGGCACTGTTACCCCTACTGGTGGTGAGTGACTTATTCAGTGGACTCGTTTTCCCTCTTAGTCATCAGTCCCAAGAAGGGCTAAGTTTGAAATCATTAGAATGTACAAATTGAAGACAGGCATGGGCAATTTTTAAGGTGGAGATAGAATGGCTGACAGTAGAATGGGCAAGGCATCTTTTTGGCACGGATACCAGCTATTGCATCAGAATTTGAGAGAAGACAGAGAAGTTGGATTCTAGGAAAAGTGAGCTCTGGAACAAAACTTTTAAACTGTGCAAAGGGGACACAAGCTTGGAGACAGATCCCTAAGCCATGGCATTTTGGGGAACTAAAAGCTTAGACAGACCCAGATCCAGTGGATAGCTGATATTTCAGCAAGCCTAAAGCAAACTGAAATTTGTATAATCTGACAATACACTGACCACTTTCTCAGTTGGGAAAATGGATTTTAGGAGCCAGCACTTTTGGCATGTTCAGTTCAGTGCAGTTCCTTCTACATTGTTCTCTCAGTAGAGGGAACCTGGAGTCAGATGGCAGCGGTCCAGGGCTCAATCTCAGATCTGCCATTACTGCATGGTCTCTGGCAAGTTACTTCATTGCAGTTTTTTTTAAACATAGAAAATGGGAGTGATTATGCCCACTGTACAGATCATGTTTTGAGAACAGCAAACTGTAGACTCACCTAGCATACAGCCTGGCAGACAGCAGGTTCTCTATAACTTTTTAAAAATATATTAATGTTTAAGTGCCTAAGATGTGAAAAAATCCTGTGCTAGATACTTTAGAGGATAAAAAAGGTGAACAAAAAATATTGTCTCCACTCACAAAAGCCCCACATTGTAGTGAAGAAAATATGGGCACACCTGGAAGAATGAAATATTGACTAAGAAAGTTGGTCGTGCCAGGCTCGGTGGCTCAGCCTGTAATCCCGCGCCTTTGGGAGGCTGAGGTGAGTGGATTGCCTGAGCCCGCGGGTTCGAGACCCGCCTGGGCAAGTGAGACCTCATCTCTACAATAAATCAAAAAAAATTAGCCGGGCGTGGTAGCACGCGCCTGTAATTCCAGCTACTTGGAAGGCTGAGGTGGAAGGATCGCCGGAGCCCAGCAGGTCGAGGCTGCGGTGGCCGGGAGCGGCCACTGCACTCCAGTCTGGGCAACAGAGTGAGACTCCAACTCAAAAAAAAATAATAATAATAATAATAAAATAAAATAAAATAAAAAAAGAATAATTCAAAAAACACATCCGTCTCCCAAGTATCCTTTGCATATATTATCTGGTTTTTTCCCAGGCAACAACATGATATAGATCATTATTAACTCCCTTTTAGGGATGAGTAGGTTGACTTAGAAAGGTTAAATTTTTCTGAGGTGACTCAAGTAGTTACAGAGCTGCGGTGTAATCCTAGGTCAATTTTACTTTAAAGTTTGGACTGTTTTCATTATACCAAACTGCCTTAATTAGAAAGCATAAGAGACTAGATAGATAGGTAGATAGGTAGATAGATAGATAGATAGATAGATAGATTGATAAATAGATAGATAGAAAGAATATATATATGGGGGTCCCAATAAAAATCATAGCTTATTTACAAAAAATTGTATATTTATTCTTATGTGTTTAAACTTCAGTCACCTTCAAAGTACTCTCCATTTGAGGCAATACACCTATCAAGACACATTCTGCAATGCTCAAAACAGTTTTTAAACTCATCAATTTTGATGCCTTTTAGTGCTTCTGCCATTTTTTTGTTTCACCTCTTCCATATTGGCAAAACGTTTTCCTTTAAGGACTTTTTGCATCAGGGAAACAAAAAAAATTCACTCAGGAAAACATCGGAGAAACAGGGAAAGTAGGACACCGGGGTCCTATCAATTTTTTGGTCAAAAATCACTGAATACTCAGCACAGTGTGGGCAGGTACACTCAAATCACCCATCATAAAATGAGCAAACATGTTGAAAGACTCTGATAAAAAATTCACTGAATCTAAACACAGCCTCTCACAACAAGGCTAGCAGCTACATTGATGCTCATGGGTTCCTAGAGCACTTACCTAGTGGGGGAAGGGGAAGCCTATACTACAAGGGGCTCACCCTCCAAAAAATAATTCCAGTTTTTTTTTGGGGGGGGGTCCCACCTTATGTATGTGTGTATATGGGTGTGCCAAAAAAAGTGCACACATTTTTGGATGTTATCTATGTATTACTTTTCAAAGTTGAACTGAATTATAATAGCAATGTGCAGTATGATGTTCACTCAACCGTGCTTCCGCCATTTTCTTTGACTGTCCTTCCTGTTGCATGGTGACACTAGCATTCATCTGATCAATACCATCTTTTAAGTGAATGTCATACTTAAAATGTGCATAAAGTTTTTGAGCACCCCCTGTGTGTGTGTGCGTATGTGTGTGTGTATGTACGTATATATATAGTTTATACACACACACACACACACACACACACACACACACACACACAAATACAGAACCAGGCATTTACATATATATATGTCCTTTAATATGCAGATATAGGTGTTTTAAAGTTTTTACACCCATATTTAAGAAAGGAATGTAGTAATCATTTATTTGACCTAGTAATGTAGATGTGCAAGGAAAAATGATAGTTTCAACAACCTCAAGTTTAAGATGAGAGTTGGCAAAATAACTCCCATGGGTCAAATCTGTCCTACTATCTGTTTTGGAACTGCTCACAAGCAAAGATGGTTTTTATAGTTTCATTGGTGGGAGAAGATCAAAAGAAGAAGAATATTTTGTGATACATGAGAATTATATAAAATTCAAATTTCAATGTCTACAAATAAAGTTTTATTGGAACATAACCACACTTATTCATTTACATATCAGCTATGGCTGCTTTCCTACGGCAGAGTTGAGTAACTGCCACAGAGAGCGTCTGGCCCCTAAAGACTGAAATATTTACTATCTAACCTCCTGTTTTCAGAGAAAGCTTTCCTTCTTGACTCTCCAACACATTGTCATTACCCTGGTTAACAAGAAAGCAATACTTTATCACAGCCAAATACAATATTGCTTGCATTCCATGTGGGAGCCTTAGATTGCAGCAATAGCAGGGAGAAGCCCCTGTCCCTGGCTCAACTTGTTTTCAATTATACTATGTGTGTGGTATTGTAGATGGCCATTTAAGCTTGTAATATCATTACCAAAATTTTAAACTAATACATAGTTGCAATATACCAAAAGAAAACCATATAAGTAATTACTTTATAGGCCCCCAAACACTATGGAAAATTAAATTAAAAATAAAATAAAAACCAACTCATTTAGAAGTCAAATATTCTATGAAGACACTGAACTGAGAATTTGTAACACATTAATATGAAAACCTGCAGGTGAGGTCCCATTTTATACCACTTTCTTTGTTGTAAGCTAAATGTGCATTATGTGTTTGTTTTACTGAAACAAACACATTTTTAGGAAAATGTCTTTGCTTCCTAGCCCAAACTAAATTGTGATTTTTTGAAAGGTTGTGGGTCAGTATGATAGAATCACAGAACCATCTATCTTGTTCTGGAATAATTTTGTCATAACATCAAACTTAATTATACATCACCTTTTTCTTTGGATTTAGTTTAACAGAAAATACAGTCAATCCTCATTGTTCATGGCTTCTGTATTTGTGAATTTGTCTACCCCCTAAAATTTATTTGTAACCTCCAAATCAATACTTGCAAAGCTTTCATGGTCATATGTGGACATGCACAAAGCAGCAAAAAATCTGAGGTAACTCAATGCACATGTTCCTAGATGAGGTCAAGCAAGGCAATGTTCTGTCTTCTTGTTTCAGCTTTCATACTGTAAAAAAGTATCCTTACTGTAGTCTATTTAGTGCCATGCTTTTCTCATTTGTGTGCTTTTTATTGTTGATTTTGCTTTTTAAAACAACCCCAAGTGTAGTGCTTTAGTGCTGTCTAGTGTTTCTATTTGCAAGGAGGCTGAGATGAGCCTTAAGGAGAAAATACATGTTTGAGAAGCTCTTGTCAGACATGAATTATGGTGCTGTTAGCCATGGATTCAATGTTAATGAATCAACACTGTAAGTTGCACATGGTATCTTTAAAACAGAATCACACATAGAACAAGATTATCTATTCATCAGCAAAACACCGTGACCAGAGGCTCACAGGATCCCAACCCATAGAAGCAATAGTTCAGTATTCAGCATTCTCTGTGACTTCACAGAACATCACTACAAATAGCCAAGAATAAACTCTATCATTGTGTTTTTGTTCACCCTGAGTCCTCATTTTTATCAAAGTACTGTTTTATTGATGGCTGCCCTATATTATTTGCACCTGTGAAATATAAGGACATGTAGAATATAAAGAATCAATATTCATGCAGTTCCTCAATGAACAACTTCTCAGGAGACAAGCTGCTGTATCCCTACAGGCTTCAGAGGCTTTGGAAAAAGACACTTGCTCTCGTAACTGGTTAAAGCACTGACTAGTACTCTCATTTGCTCATGAAAAACCATCCTGGATGCTGGCCTGTGAGAAGTCTGACATCAGCCTATCCTTCAGAGGCCTGCCAAACAGGAGATTGGGAAGCAGTTTAACCTCGCAGCATCCCTGATCCTCCCTGCTTCAGTGAAGAGCAAAATTAGCTTTCCATGTGGCCACGTTTCCTTGCTATGTGTGAGCAAAGAAAGGGGATTTGCTTACCAACACAGATACTCGGTAAGGAAAATGAGCGAGTGGAAGTCATTAGTTAGTGCCCTAGAACAAAGGGGATTAAATGGTATACGTCTGTCCTTCCACAAATTATGCAGTAGTCTGGTTTTCATTTAAATAAAAAGCAAACGTGGGTCATACCCATCTACAAAAACTTTGTTTTTGTCAAATGAGTTAAACAAAAAATAAAAACATAGGTAATAAAATGAAAGTTTCTATAATATTAAAGAGCCAAAACAAAACCCAAAATATTTCACATTAAGATATCAGGAGCAAAATATTATACTTTTTTCAGATATATTGAAATGTTATCAGAAAATAAAATAAAAACCTAATTTGGAAAGGCAAGGCACTCAAAGGACAGCAAAATTTGCGATGGAGCTTATTATGAGTGCTTGTTATACCAATTCTCAAATGGCTTGATTTGTTTTTTCCTACCAATAAACATGACTTGCCACACTTTTTGTTTCCTCGTCCCTTTAGAAAAGAATGTGATATGCTCATGGTTCACGTACTCATTCTATAAAACAAGATGTGCACAAAACTTAAGGTAGAGGGAAAAAAACACAGCTCTGAGGTTATAAGGGACAGTGCTGGTATGCAAGCAACAGCAGACAACACAGAGATAGTAAACCACTGAAGAAGTACTTATCCTTGCTCATCAAATAACAAATGCAAGTTAAGAATGACATTTAGAGATGTGGTCACTTTTTAAAAATAAATAAAAACATAATCTTTGTGGATAAAAAGAACATCACACAAATTGTCCCGCTTCCTAAATGCAGCTCTGAATCAAGACTAAAGTGACAATCTAGTGTGTCCCCTGTGGTTTCTTAAAACATATTATTTGTCTTTTTAAAGCACAAAATGCAGAGTAGAGGGGCAGCTGCTTAGACTAGCTTTCCCGTTTGAGAGAGTTACATTTCATTGCCACATCAAATTCCCCACATTGTCTAGTGACACAGAACAATTCAATTGTCTAGCATCTGGAATAAGGGCCATAGCCAAGGAATTTATAGAGTCAAGGTATGTTCTATTTTTCAGTATTTCTCAAGTGTACTTCAGGGATCACTAGACTCAAGAGATACTCTTTAAAAGCCCAAACTGATGCCCAGACTTTGGCTGGGCACACACACTCCCCATGTTTCTTTCCTAGAGATTTAAAAACATACTTAGGCTCCAAAGCAGCCTGCAGAACAGAACTGACTGTCTAAATCAGTGTTTCTTCCTATTTGGTCAACTAATGCCTTCTGACATTACCTGGATTTGTGAAACACAATCTGGAAAACACTGATTCAACTCTAATTCGCTATTTCCAAGCAGCAAGTGTATGTGGGCCTGCTGTCACTTAGCTGTGGCTTTGCATTCTTTCCAGTAAAATCAGTGGGCTGAAGGCTGATACAGAAAAGAAATAGGCACCAAGACAGCTGTGCCGGGAAAAATGTTTGGAGCAAAAATGTGAAGGGATGGGTAAGATCCAGTCATTCCAATTCCCTCAACTCCTCATTTACCAGGAAAGATGTCAGACTGATAAAGGGTAAATCTTGGTTCAGTCCTCGCCCCCACCCCCCCCAAGAGCTCAAGCTCTTTGTGTCCTTTCTACACAAAGAACTCAAAGCAGGGTCTAGCTAGAATCCACTCCTAATCTTCTCCCAGGACCCCCTGGTATTATCTAAGGAGTGTGTTTTAACAAGGTGGCTCCAGGAACCAACAAGACTCATTTTTGATGACTTTTTCCCCCTCATTCCCTCTTTTCCAGCCACCCTCCCCGCCCCCACTCCTTTATGGAGAGCCATGGGAAGGGGATTTCCATGCTACCTATGCATTTTTCTCCTTTTAAAGCAACCATTTATATTAAAGATCACTGCTCCATGGCCTCTGACTGGACTCGGAATCACTGTCTTCCAAAAGCAGGGATAGAGGCTGTGCGGGTGAGATTCTGGAGGCTTCTGTGAGTACATGCGTGATCAGAACCCAAAGAAGTCAATCAGTAGCTCCTTTGCTTCAGGAGTGAGGGGGCAAAGGAAAGGAAATAGAAGAGGGGAATAGAATCAAAGCCCAGATCTTTTTTTCATCAGCACAATAAAGCAAGAGAGTGAATGTGAGAGGAAAGCATTATTCTTCAAATGGCAGGAAGTCATCAGTGTCTAAATCAAAGGCAGCAGGTGCACTGAGGAAGGCAGGTAGCCTGTACTTCCCTACTGCCTCAGAGTCACAGAAGGGCAGGTTTAAGTAGCAGCAATTAGGACCTGTTAATTAAGGAATTAAATATGTATTAATCACCAAATACTTGACAGTTTATGTTTTAATTAACAGTAATTAACCTGCAATTAGCTATATTCCATGCAGGTTACCACTGTGATTCCTACCTATAGAATATTCTACCATAAATAGCAAAAGCTGCATTAAATGACTGCTGTGGCAAGAACACTTTACTCTGCTAAAACTCTATACATGCCTGATAAAAGATAATTTAACATCAGTAGAAAGACTATCAAAATAAGAGATGGCCAAGAAGCCCTGCTATGTTTATTAAAAGTACACAAGGCACTTGTGTCTAGTGTGACTGGCTTTCATATTAATGTCTTACAAATTCCCAGTAGCTCAGTGTCTTTATAAAAGATTTGACTTCCCCAAACCAGCAACTGAAAAGCTCCAATCCTGATCAAGATGAAAAATAACTCAGTATTTTGCCACCAAATTTAAGGGAGAAATAGACATTCTTGACAAAACCACAGGAGGCAATGGTAAACAAGGACCTAAAGAGACCAACATGGCAGTCCCTGAACACATCCTTAGAGCAACCATTCCTCAAGATACAAATGAGTCAAGAAAGGGGCAAATTCCATGGACTGTCTGATAGCAGTTCAGAAATGTTCTGGCAGAAAGGAACTTGGTTCACTTTGTTTCACCCAGTATTTCACAAAAAGGATTTCTGCCTGGAACCCTTTTTCATTTAACATCTGTTGACACTTTACTAAACACATTTTGAAAGCACCTTAGCAGGGAGAAAGCACTCAACTATTAACTGTTTCCCTTTTTATCATCTTCCACAAATCATAATAATCTTAATGGTGGCGAAACAAACTGATACCATTTATTGAGAGGTTAGCATATCCCACATATGCTTTTCATTTTCACACTCTGAGCAGTCATTATATTTAGGCCCACAATTAGGAAAGTGAGGTTCATACAGTTTTTAAATCAGTTGCCCAGCCTTATAAGTAGGCAGGGCTGATATTCAAATACAATTCAAACAATTTATAATACAAAGTTCCTTTAAGAGTTCCTTGATCGATCTTAACTTACATCAAAACTACTTACTAGTGTGACAATCATCTTATAGAAATAAAGTACTGTGTGAATATAAAGTATTTCAATGTACTAATATTTCAAGTATACATTAACCTTCTATTAATTTTTTTGGTTTCCATAATGTATCTAAATAATTATGTAGAGGTGCAGTCTAGGGGAGACTGACTCCCTGGACTCTGAGAGAGGGTCTCTCAAGAGTGCTACCTCCTTTAGATACCCATGTCCTATTTCTGTTTTCTTCAGTTTTCAGGCCCCCAAACAGCCTAAGAACGCATCATTTGGATATTAATGCTTATGCACCATGCTCACAAAAGAAAATGTCCCACATGCGTATGCATACACACATAATACCAGAAAAATATTGTTCGTATTTTGCAATTAGAAATATAGTAGTAACAAAGAGTTACATCTTCAGGCCATTACAGAACTCCTTTTAAAGAAATGTACATGGGAAATTATAGCAAAAATAGATGGAGCTTGCATGATGCATATTTCTTTTTTTAAAAAGTTAATTTTTTTTTTTGCATCAGGGTCTTACTCTGTCGCCCAATTGAAGTACAGTGGGACGACCACGGCACACCACAGCCTCAATCTCCTGGGCTCAAGCTATCTTCCATCTCAGCCTCCCAAGTAGCTGGGACCACAAGTGCATGCCTCCATGCCTAGCTAATTTTTCAATCTTTCTGTAGAGATGGGTTCTTGCTATGTTGCCCAGGGTGGTCTTGAACTCCTGGGCTCAAGTGATCCTCCCACCTTGGCCTCCCAAAGTGCTGGGATTAGATGCGTGAGTCACTGTGACCAGCCTGCATGACTCATATTTCTAAGAACATCAGGCTACAACCACCATATCCTCAATATGGGTGTGCTGGCCCAATGGGCCAGGGACTAAATAGGCAGCCCACAGAAGTCCCTGGCCAGGCTGAACCTGACAGCTTATTGTTCTGGCTTTTTCCCCCTAGGCTGTTTTTCTGACAATCTCCCATTAGGCTGACATCTTCTGCCAGAGGTGGAAATCGGATTTGGTAGGTGTTTTCCTTTTACATATCTGTTAATACAGCTTGTACTTCTCATCCCAATTGGGAAACATAATGTAGGTCTTATATAGTGATTTTAAGGCCTATGGCTCAGCGTTTGGGAAGTTTCCTGCTGACATCTCTCTTGCAGCATCTACAGTGTGCCATTTACCTAATAGCTTAGTAGCTATTAGGGTAATGACTACAGTACATGTACTACTCAGCAGATAAAAGGGAAATGAGAGGGAAGTACTACATTAACTTTACCTTTAAAATTTCAAAGACTGGTGCGACACTGGTGTGCTCAGGAATTAAATGAACAAGTGGGTTTTTTTTGTTTGTTTGTTTTTGAGTTGGAGTCTCACTCCCTTGCCCAGACTAGAGTGCAGTGGCACACTCCTGGCCACCATAGCCTCAACCTGCTGGATTCCGGCAATCCTTCTGCCTCAGCCTTCCAAGTAGCCAGAACTACAGGCGCGCACTACCACACCAGGCTAGTTTTGTATTTATTGTAGAGACGAGGTCTTGCCAAGTTGCCCAGGTGGGTCTCGAACCCATAGGCTCAGGCAATCCACTCACGTCAGCCTCCCAAAGTGCTGGGATTACAGGCTGAGCCACCAAGTGGGTTTTTAGCAGATCTGTATAACCTTTACAGATGCTGATCAGAGGTTCTTAAAAACAGCAACACCAACTGAATTCATTTAAATTCAAGGTATGAAGCTATTCCTAATAAATCAATCAGTGCTATGAACTGAATGTTTGCGTACCCCCCAAATGAATACTGAAATCCTAATCCCAAATGTGATAGTTAGGAGGTAGGGCTTTTGGGAGATAATGGGGTCATGAGAGTGAAGTGCTTATGATGGAATTAGTGTCCTTTTAAGAAGAAGCATGAGAGAGCATGTATTCTCCCCACCTCCACTGCCATGTGACAACACAGCAAGAAGGTGGCCAACTGCAAACCAGGAAGAGAGCTTTCACCAGACTCCTACTACACTGGCACCTTGACCTCAGACTTCCTAAACTCCAGGAGTGTGAGAAGTAAATGTCTATTGTTTAAGCCACCTGGTATTTTGCTACTGCAGCCCAGCAGACTAAGACACCATTGAGCAATAAACTTAAAAGTGAACCAAAAAGCTCTGAGAATAGAGTTCTAATTTAATTTGGTAAACCACGCACTACTCAGTAATGTGCAAGAGATCACAGTGAAAAGTGGGAGGGCTTAGGGGTTAGAACCAGAAGTTCATAATTGGGAAGGCAAAATATTTTATCCAAAGGTACTCAAGAAAGTTAGAATTCATTGAACATGACAATGGCCTGATATAAAGGACCATTTTACTCTCAATGTAGTTTGATAAGTCCTTTTTAAAGTCTGGTCTCCCAAAACTGTTTACAAATAAAATCATTCCTTAATGTATTTGACTGTCTGAGTTAGGTGTGTAAAAGGCAAAGTAGAAATTCCAAATCAGATTGCAGCAAGTCACACTAAGCCAGTGCACTGTGGCTCTGGAGGCTGTGATGGGTCTCAGGAGGCTTCACTGTAGAGGGTCTGTGTGGGCATTGCTAAGGCCAAAGAGAAGAAAATTAGGGCAAAGATGAGCAGGGCATGCCTTCTGAGCCTAGGAGTGTCCTTCTGGCCTCAATCCATCAGATGCCTGGAGGTTGAAAAAGAGCCTAGAATAGGTCTACAAGGGGAAGTGGGAATATTCTAGATTTTACTCTTCCCCACTTTGGGAAAGTCTCCTCCAAAACAAGTTTTTTAATCACATTCAGTTTTTTAGACTAGGCTACCACACAAAAACCTTTCAAAGCCCAGCTCAGTAAATTCACTTGCCCTGATTGCTTTTTAATCCTATGAAAGAGAAAACTTTGTCCTGGGGCCATATCTTTTAAATTACTAATTGGTTACCAGTACATTTATATAAAAATAAGGTGTTCATTAAACAGGATATTTTCCTTCTGGAGGAAAAACTAATTTTTACTCATTTATGTTTTATAAATAAAAATAGTACATGTAAATTGGGAAAAACTGAGAATATGACAGATGGCAGACAGAAAAAAAAATCAAACAATCAATTATTCCACTAGCTAGAGAGATATCACTTTTTCATGTATTCATTTCAGAATATATTTTAGTCATTATTATATATGTATTTAATTTTAAAATATAAATTAATATTGTTTTATACCTGTTTTATCCATTTAACAACATAAGCTTAAAGACATCAATAAATTTTCTTCCATAACATTATTCTTAATGGCTGCAAAATAAAATTTTTGTATTGAAGTAGCATAAATTAACAAATCCTCTAATGTTGGAAGGAATTTTGTTTCTGATTTTTCTTTATTGTAAATAAAGAAAATGAATATCCTGCAATGAATATCCAAATAATTATTTGCAATCACTCTTCATTATTTCTAATGGATTGATAAATTTAAATAAATCTAAAATTTTAGTACTATTAAAACTTATTGACAAAGTATATACACTAAAAAAAAACTTAACAATTTGCATGTGTGCTAACACAGCTTTCACTACTTTTCCATATCCATTCAAAAATGTTTATCACTCATTAAATGCCAGAAATTTGTACATATATACAAAGATAATTTAAGGAATTTGCAGTCCATTTATTCATCAGTCCAGGAGGAGAGAAACTGTGACTGATGGATCTTAACTAAGAAATAAATAGCAAACCTGCAGAATGGATTACTGGATGCTGTTTATGCCCATTCTGAAAATAGGCAACAGGCAGCCCTTGAAAAACCCAGTTTTCTCATCCTGTGTCTAGCCAAGCACCTCAATTAAACATGAAAAATGATCATAGATGCATGTTCCAGTTGGCTCCTGGATGAGCCAAAGGAATTAAGAAAGAGAAAAGCAAAATATTGCAATCCTCTTTATGCCTCGTCTTAGCTGGCAATTATTTGAGTATTCTCAATACCAAGCAATTTTTAAAAGGTGCTGTGGACAAAAGGAAAACATTGCCTAAACACCCACCGCCACTAATTTCCCAATCTTTGATCCCAACTCAGAATGCTCTTGTGTTACAGTCATTCCTGTTAGAAGGACAAAAGGGACATGAAATCAGAATTGCTTTTGTATCAGTTCTTAACTGCTCCTGGGCCTCTGCCCTTCAGTTACTTAAAATTAAAAACTCAACTTTGGCAAAGTGGGCCTCAACATATCCTCCAAAATGACAGGTAGGACTTGCAGCAACTCTTTCACGACAAGGACTCAGTTTACGTAAGGTATTTTCTTCCCATTGCTTATGTGGCTGAAAGCAGGCACCGGCACCTCACTACCTCAATTCCATGAGGGCTCATTTCTTAATGACTAATTTGTTCCTGAGACCCATTTATAGAAGAAGGTGCATCTCCTTTTGGACACAAGTGCTATGTCTCCCTGGGCCAGTTATGGCTTACTTAATATGGAAAGGAAAATAATATTGCAAATAGCACTTCTTGTCCTGCCACAGGTTATTGTTTTTATTTTCTTAGAACAATATATGTACCCAAACCGGGTAAAGATCCAGCAAAAAGAGAACTTCAGGCCAATCTCCCTAATGAACATAGATGCAAAATTTCTCAACAAGATTGTAGCAAATCGGATCCAACAACACATGTCAAAAATCATCCACCATGACCAAGTAGGCTTCATCCTCAGGATGCATGCTTGGTTCAACATCCGCAAGACCATAAATGTAATTAAATACAACAACAGATGTAAAAACATGAACCACATGATTACATGATTAGATGCAGAAAAAGCTTTTGATAAAATCCAGCATCCCTTCTTGAGAAAAACCCTCAAACTCTTAGGCACAGAAGGAACATACCTCAAAATAATAAGTGTCATCTATGATAAACCCACAGCCAGCATATTGCTAAATGGACAGAAACTGGCAACATTTCCCCTGAAAACTGGAACAAGACAAGGCTGCCGACTCTTAACTCTCTTGTTCAACATTGTGTTGGAAGTCCTAGCTAGAGTAATTAGACAAGAGATGGAAATCAGGGATGTCCAAATAGGAAAAGAGGAAGTTAAGCTATCCCTCTTTGCTCCTATACCTTGAAAATCCAAGAGAATCTGTCAACAACTTGCTTGCAATGATAAAGGACTTTGGCAAAGTCCCGGGGTTCGAATAAATGTGCAAAAGGCAGTTGCGTTCTTTTTTTGTTGCTGTTATTTTAAGGTCAATCATTTTCTTTTTTTTTTTTTCTTTATTTTAAAGATATGGGGTACAATTCAGGGTTAGGTATACAAATGTTCATTATGCAGGTACCCTTGATGATGAGGTGTGCCCCCCCGCACCCGGCCCGGCACTTTCCCACTACTGCCAATCCCTTTCCTACAGTATTATGATAATTGTTCAAGGTTCGCTTATGAGTGAAAACATACGGTACTCCGTTCTTTGTTTCTGTGATAGATCACTGAGTATGATACTCTAAATCCATCCAAGTTGCTGAAAAGTCCATGTTTGTTCTTCTTTATGAATACATAATAGTCCATCGTGTATATGTACCACATTTTTTTTTATCCAGTCCAGCTTCGATGGGCAGCATGGTTGGTTTCATGTTTTTGCTATTGTGAATAGAGCTGCAATAAACATGTGTGTGCAGGTATCTTTTTGGTAGAATGTCTTGAGTTCCTTTGGATATATTCCCAAAAGGGGGATTGCAGGGTCATATGGAAGGTCAATTTCTAGTTCTTTCAGAAATTGCCATACTGACTTCCGAAGAGGTTGCACCAGTTTACATTCCCACTAGCAGTGTAGAAGCGTTCCTTTTTCTCCACATCCTCACCAGCATCTATTGTTTGTTTTATTAATGATGGCCATTCTTACTGGGGTTAGGTGGTATCTCATTGTGGTTTTGATTTGCATTCCTCTGACGACTAGTGAGGCTGAGCACTTCTTCATGTGTCTGTTTGTTGCCTGTATATCTTCTTTTAAGAAGTGTCTATTCATGTCTTTTGCCCACTATTTAATGGGGCTGTTTGCTTTTTTTCTTTCAGCGTGTTTGAGTTCCTTGTAGATCCTGGATGTTAAGCCTTTGTCAGATATACAGTTGGCAAATATTTTTTCCCATTCTCTGGTTGTCTCCCTGCTCTCTTGATGGTCTCCTTTGCTTTGCAGAAGCTTGTCAGTTTAAAAACAGGTCCCATTTGTCTATCTTATCTTTTATGGTATGGGAAGACAATCACATTCTTATATACCAACAACAAATAGGCAGAGAAACAAATAAAAAGCACAATCCCATTCACAATAGCCACAAAAAAAATGAAATGCCTTGGTATCTTCCTAACCAGAGAAGTGAAAGACCTTTACAATGAAAACTACAAAGCACTGCTCAAAGAAATCCAAGAAGACACAAACAAATGGAAAAATATTCCGTGCTCAAGAATAGAAAGAATCAACATTGTTAAGATGTCCATCTTACCATGTCTATCTTACCAAAGTTAATCTACAGATTCAACGCAATACCCATTAAATTACTAACATCATTCTTCTCAGACCTGGAAATGACAATACAGAAATTCATATAGAAATATAAATGATCACGAATAGCCAAAACAATCCGTAGCAAAAGAAACACAGAAGGACATATCACACTTCCAGACTTCAAACTTTACTATAAGGCTACAATAATCAAAACAGCCTTGTATTGGTACAAGAACAGGCATATGGACCAATGGAACAATATAGAGATTCTGGAAACAAAACCTCAATTTCTCAACCAACTCAACTTTGACAGTCTCCAACAACCACCACTGGGGAGCAGAGAACCTATTCAATAAATGGTGTTGGGAAAACTGGCTGACCACGTGCAGAAGATTGAAACAGGACCCCTATCTATCACCATACACAAAAATCAACTCAAAATGAATCAAAGACCTAAATGTAAAACTTCAAACTAGCCGGACTCGGTGGCTCAGCCTGTAATCCCGTGCCTTGGTAGGCTGAGGTGAGTGGATTGCCTGAGCCCGCGGGTTCGAGACCTGCCTGGGCAACTTGGCAAGACCTCATCTCTACAATAAATCAAAAATTAGCCGGGTGTGGTAGTGCGCGCCTGTAGTTCCAGCTACTTGGAAGACTGAGGCGGAAGGATCGCTGGAGCCCAGTGGGTCGAGGCTGCGGTGGCCGGGAGCGGCCACTGCACTCCAGTCTGGACAACAGAGTGAGACTCCAACTCAAAAAAAAAAAAAAACAAAAAAAACTTCAAACTATAAAGACCTTAGAAATTGCAGGGCATACCTTTATGGCAATTGGAACTGTCAACCAATTCCTGGTCAAAACCCCAAGTGCCCATGCCATAAGAGATAAGATAGACAAGTGGGACCTCATCAAACTGAAAAGCTTCTGCAAAGCCAAAGCAACCATCAAGAGAGTGAGGAGACAGCCCATAGAATGGGAAAAAAGTATTTGCCAACTATATATCTGACAAAGGCCTAACATCCAGGATCTACAAGGAACTCAAATGCACCAAAAGAAAAAAAACAAACAGCCTCATTAAACAATGGGCAAAAGACATGAATAGACATTTCTCGTATGAAGAAATACAAGCTGCCAACAGACACAAGAAAAAGTACTCAGCCTCACTACATCAGAAAAATGCAAATTAAAAGCACATTGAGATACCACCTAACCCCAGTAAGAATGGCCATCATTAATAAAACAACAACAGATTCTGGCTAAGATGTGGAGAAAAAGGAATGCCTCTACACTGCTAGTAGGAATGCAAACTAGTGCAATCTCTTTGGGAAACAGTGTGATTTCTGAAAGAACTAGAAATTGACCTTCCATATGACTCAGCAATCAATCCCTCTACTGGAAATATACCCAGAGGAAGTCAAAATCATTCCACAAAAAACATAGCTGCACATGCATGTTTATTGCAGCACCATTCACAATAGCAAAAGCATATGACCAACCATGCTGCCCATTGAAACTGGACTGGATAAAAAAAAATGTGGTACATATACATGATGGAATATTATGCAGCCATAAAGAAGGACAAACATATGGACTTCGCAGCAACTTGGATGGATTTAGAGTCTATCATACCAGTGAAATGTTCTCACTCATATGCTTATATTCTCACTCACAAGTAGACCTTGAGCAATTACCATAATACTATAAGAAAGGGATTTGCAGTAGAAGGATACTGCCGGGGTGGGGGTGGGGAGGTGGAACACTTCAGTAAGGGTAACTAACAAAGTGGGGACCAACAAAGGAAGGTCCAAACCTTACCTGTATGATGACCACTTGTATACCTAATCCTAAGTTGTACCCCACATCTTTAAAATGAAAAAATAATTTTAAAAATATATGTGCCAGTCTTAAACACATTTTTATTGTCTTTTTTTACTAATTTCACAAAGCCTTATAATGTTCCTTTTCAATAGCATAGATTTTTCTTACATTGGAATAAAAAATACCAATATTTCTTATATCTACTCTGATTATACTGATAAAAAAATTTATATTTTTAAAAATTAGAAGATGCTTCAAACAGGAGATTAAAAAGGAAAGCACATACCTGATAAAAGTTAGGCCAGAAAGTACTAATGGCCAGTTCTGCCCTATTCCATGTACGCGTTGGGTCTCCAGATATATTCCAGATAGGATTCCCCAATGGCCCATTATTAACCTTCACATAGACATTGAGTAACCCGGGAGCAGAATTACTCTTGCTGGATACAAAATAGTGAAAATCGATGCAGTGGGTGTCATTTTCTTTAAGCTGGGGGAGGAGCAGGTGGGCTCTCTGCCTTTCAGATCTCCCAGAGGCATTCACCAGCATGAAAGAGCCTGTCAAAACAAAACCAGAGGAGAGTCAAAACCCAAAACACTACTTGCTGATCCATCTCTGAAAAGTCACCATCATTTCCATGGGCTGGCACTACAATTCTACATGTCTTGCTTAAGCTTAAACTGTCACTTATTTCATACCTTTTTCATATATTACCTCCTTCTCCTTCTACCTCCCCAACATGTTCTCAGGAGTCAGTGAATTCCCCTGATGTTAATGCAATTAGTCTCCTAAATAACAGAAATATGGCATAATGTTTGGTAGACCTGCCCTGATCAATCTGGTAATCACTAGATACAGGTGGTTATCTTAATTAAAATGTATTAAAAGTCCACAATATTAAAAATTCAGGTCCTCTATCATACCGGCCATGTTTCAAGTGCTCAGAAGCTAGTTACACATGACCAAGTTGCTACCCCATTGGGCAGAAAGTTCTTTTGGACAGCACTACTCTATCATGGTACCACCACTTGGTAATCATTCTGTATAACCTAGAGACAGATAAAAAATGGGTCCAGTTTGTGGAATCTGTGAAAACTTCACTGGCTTATGCTGCTCCCTCATGACGCTCCTTGTAGTCAATGTAATGCGATCCTCTTACAGTTCTACAAGTACTCTTCTCC
The DNA here is from genome assembly GCA_963574415.1 of Tarsius wallacei. Taxonomy (NCBI): domain Eukaryota; kingdom Metazoa; phylum Chordata; class Mammalia; order Primates; family Tarsiidae; genus Tarsius; species Tarsius wallacei. The sequence continues at coordinate 29,739 of CAUYQG010002007.1, forward strand.
ATTGGTAGAACAACTGACTTCTCCTTGACAGTGGGAGTGCTTTCACAACAAGGTGCTGACTGATGTGATTACTACTCCAACTGGAGGACGATCACTCTCACAAGTCTCTATGAACTTATCTTAAACCCATGGCACTAACTTACCCATAAGTGTTTAAGAGTTTTCAGATAGATTCAAGTATTCCAGATACACTGCCAGTTGAGCCCTCCCTCATGTCTGAGATCAACAGAAACAACAACCCAATAAATCATATAAATTTTATATTTCACATATAAAAAGATAAAAGTGAAATGTTTTGGGATAAAAGGTTATGACAAGTCCTCTTTAACAGAAAAGAAAAACATATGGAAATTCTAAGGAGGAAGTACACCTAATCTCGGAGTATAAAAATGAAAAAAGAAAAATACTATCCAGATGAGTTTCCCTCATTGTGAATCATAATGTTCAAGGTGTGCATACATATTTGTGTTTACATATGTTTTAGTGTATACCTATACATATCTAGAAATATACATACGTAACACCAGAACATGTAAGAAATTTCTATCTTGTTACATGCTGTGATTTCCTAAGCAAAACAACCACCTTTCCCAGATAATTATTATAAGAAAGTAAAAATAAAAATATAAAAGTATCTTTTACAAATTTATAGGCTATTGTTAAAGGATCAATGTATGCTTATGGTTGTTACTGCTAGAGTGCCCTTATATGAGGGGAGCTGGCTTCAAGGCCATTTAAGATACACAGGAATCGGGTCACAGAGAGATTAGGAAGCAGTTTATCCAGGTTTTACGATGAGTTAGTGGCAAGACCAGAACTTTGAGCTTCTGAGTTTCCAGCCCATTACTCATCCTGCCACACTCCAATAACCCCATGGTTCTTCATGTGCTATTTGAACATATATGAAAAAAACAAACCCCTTTACCACAGTGAAGGAAAATTATAGTAGCTATTTTAAAATAGAGCAATTTTTCAAGACATGAATGTTATACACCTGGAAACATAAAAGCCAGGTCACAAGGGAAGGGTTATCTATAAAACATATTTCAGTATTAAGGAAGAACTTTAAATGTGATTTAAGAAACAGTTGGGGACAGAGAAAGGAACAAATGGCAAGAGAATATCATTGAAATAACGTAGGTTAGTTATGGTTTAGGAAATGTAAAAAAATCTTCAAAACATGCAGGGTTGGCCAACCCCATCACAAATCTAAAGCTGGCAACTGGTGTTTATAACATGGTTGTATTTTTCTGCTCTTAGTAAAATATAAGCTGATTTATCCCACATTTTGTCACTGGGGGACTCTGTTATCTATAACATAATTAATACTTAAATTCCCACTGGCGGGGTTGAGGCATGACATGGCCTTGAGGCCACCTCTGAATTATCAAAACCTTTAGTACTGCCACACTGACAAGCATATTCTTTCTCTCACTTTTCCCACCAATTAAACTTGGGCAACCATGGGTGATAAGCATGGCAATATGCAAAGGACAGCAAAAATACACATTGCCCACATCTTGTGAAGCACGCCTGGATGAAACTCAAACAGACAATTCTCTTTTCATGTTTCCACAAGCTGGGAACCTTTCCACTCTTACTGTCCCAGAAATCACCCAGATTTCCTAAAATACTATCTTCCTAGTTGCAGAGCCTGTCCTCCCATGCTTAATCCACTGTGCTTCCCTTCCAGCACAAAATGCCCTTATAGTCAGCTTTTTGAGCCACCCAAAGTACATGGGAATTTTTATGTTGAGGTCCAGGTGAAATTTAAGTTACAAACACTCAGGTGATCCTAATTGTTACAGTCCTTTCTCCTCCTTTTTTCCCATTTGATTCAGAGTACAGTCCGTGTGCTCCAAGGCATACTTCTGCAATGGAGAGTAGCAATAGGAGAATAACATCCCCATAACACAGAAGTCCCTTTGGATCCTGTGCAAATTTTTTTTTTTTTTTTTTTTTTTTGCAGAAAGTTAATGTTGTGAAGTGATCAAGGAGAAAATTTTTTTTCTCAAAGGGTAAGCTTTATACATGACGGCCTTAAAAAAAAACTAAACATCTTCCAAAAGCGTCTTCCCTCAGTGCAAGGAGTAGCAAGAAGGGATTTAATGGCTTCAAGGATCATTTTTCTTCTCACTCTGTTGAACTGTCTGGAAAACTGCAAGAACAGATAAAGAAACTGTGAAGCCCCCACTCCTTTCCTCTGTGTTTAAAAATGGAAAAAAAAAAAAAAAGACTGATGAAGAAGCCAAACCCCAAATCATATTTTCAATCTGAAAGATAGTGGTCTGTTAGAAGGGAATGACTTAAGGACCTCTACAGAGAGAAAGAAGGAGTAGAAGTCTTGGGTTCAGGGTTAAGGACAGGCTCACAGTGAACCTGTGCCAGACGGCAGTGAAGAGGGCCAGTATTTGTAATAGGATGGTCACTGTTTTTGTTAGATCTCTGGCTACAAAGATGCGCAAGTTTCCAGGGGTCAGCTCCAAACCTGTTATTCCCACAAGATCTGCTATTTTGGTGGTGTGAACCTGTGGAATTAGTGGGAGGTTGCCCCAGCACACATGTGTAGTGCTGGTAAAAATGCATGCTCTATGTGCACTGTCCTCCTCAGGCATGGGTCCTGGCCTTCAGGAGGCAGTTCTGTCTGGACCATCCCCATGGCACCAGCAAAGCTACTCTTCTCCCCAACAGTCCAGACACCAACTGGGCAGCACTCGGATTCGAACAGATCATTTTTTAGAGGAAAAGTCTTTACCAAGTGCCTTTCCCTGGGGCACGTTCTCCTGAGCAGTTCCCTTTTTTTACCCCTTCCAGTCTTCCAACTGGTGTCTCTACGCAGCCCCAAGATCAACTATGAATACATATAAAGGCAATTGGATCAAAGCATGCCACAAAGCACAAGTCCAACAAATGCTGGCAACTTGCATTACAATAACTCTGGTTCCTCAAACTCTTAAATGCATGGCTTCTTTAAATGTTGTGAGATTCTTTACCATGTATCTCAGTTCCACCCCTGGCTCCATCTACCTCACAACTCTCCTGGTCCTACTCTAATTCACCTAAGTGGTAATTTTTAAACTTCCTTTCTTTATGCGAGAGGGACATTGGCAACGAGATAATATAAACCTTCAACTCAATTAATCTCGCCCTTACATTTTTGGGGAAGAGAATCTTTACTTCAGTGTGTGGCCATCAGGACTTAACTCATGGCTTTAAGGCACAGAAGGTGATGTTTCTACCCCATGAATGTTTCCTGACAGTGCTGAACTATTGTCTTTTAATGAGTTTACAGAAACAAATGTTCATATTTATGTTTAGACTCTGCAGTAAAGTCCACAGTTGTGCAGAAAAGGACAGCAGGAGAGAGGAAAGAAATGCTTTTTAGTTGTTTGAATTTATCACCTATCTGTTGTGAAGGTAAAGTCAACTCACCAACCAATGTCTAAAGAACTAAAGAATTCAAAGCACTTATATTCAATTTTAGACTATTATGTACGTTTTTCAAACTATCCTTATATGGCTGAATGTTTAATTTTCACCTCCTACTTCTCTGTTTTGATGCGAGGAAATGCATTTTCAAAGAGTAATTGGGTCTCCCTCTGTAGTCACTTCCTTACCTCAGTTTTTCCCCCTACCAAAAAAGCACTCCAACTGGGTATAAATAAAAGAAATCGTAATTCAAATTAGCATAGACATCCTGTTTGTGTTCAGATAACAAAACACCCTTAAGTCGCTAGTATATAAGCAGAAAATATAACATTGCAAGCAAATGAAATGCGCTCCGCATGACAGAGTTAGCTTCAAAAGGGGTAGTCTTTGGATGCAGGCTTTGGAGGGTTTTAAGAATAATTATTTTGACTTCCCCAAAAAGGAAAATTCTCTTGTGAGAACATGCAATGTTCGCATTCTCAAATCTCTGGGTGAATTAAATTTAGCTAATCATATCCATTGGCAAATGCTTTTGATTAGACTCTCTTCCATCATTGTTTGTGACAGCAGTAATAACTACACAGAATTAGTTATTCCTTTCTAACCCATCATTAAACTTTGCATTGGTGTGGTAGAGGCTCTAGATTTGTCAAGGCTGAGGAAACTGCATGAATTCTCTTCACACATTTGAGGCTTTGTGCAAACAACAAAAAAGGGAACGTTTGCCATTATCCAGTGTGTTGTTCAATACTTCAACTGACAGAGAAGCAGCATCTTATAAACTGTAAAGCCATCATAAAGTTCAGTTTTTAAGCTTCTTAATTTCAGTAAAAGCACACAGATCACTGGTCTTCACCTCCCTTTGGCTTTTTTTGCCATAGTTTTTGTCTGTATTACCAAGCTTTTAAATTTGTGGATTTAGGATCAAAAAGCTACACAAAATGTTTATAAGTTCCATCACTGTGGGCAGATCTCCAGACTTTCATTCATGTGGCCATTTGTGCTTCTTCTGACCTATTCAGATATAACCAATTATAATAATTCAGTTCATTAGAACAGCACTTCCCAATCTATGATGAAGAACCAGTTTCCAAAAATTTCCATCCAGGCACAATGGCTCACATAATCCCAGCACTCTGGGAGGTCAAGCCCAGGTTTGAGACCCGCCTGGATAACACAGTGAGACCTCGTCTTTGTAAAAAACACAAAAATTAAATGGGCATGGAAGCGCATGTCTGTAATCCCAGCTTCTCAGGAGGCTGAGATGGAAGGATCATCTGAGCCAGGAGGTCAAGGCCGCAGGGAGCCAAGATTATGTCACTGCACACCCGCCTAGGCAATAAGAACCCTGGTTTAAAAAAAAAAAAAATCCAGTGCATCTCAGACCAATTTATGTAAAATACAATACACACAAACGGCTAGAAAAGTTAAATAAAAAGACACACAACAGGCAAGCCCAGATTTGTTATTAGTCCACTAGGACCAATGTGTGGACCAGTTTTGATCCACAGACCACATAGAGTAGCACAGACTTAACGTTATAGCAGAAAAGAAAAGCCCAGCATCCTGGGTATCCAATGTACACTTTTTCTCAATAGCAAATGAGACAAATTGAAAGAAAGCAATGAAAAAAATGTATCAGGTTTCTTAATCCAAAAGCAGTGTTGATAAAAGCCAAGCCCTTTGAATATGAAGGAGCACTGCAGAAGAAGCTGAGGAGGGAAAGTGGGAAGGATGTGGACAGACATGGCTACAGTCAATGGAGGCTGCACAACATTCAATACGGAAAAGAGCCAGCTTCAAGGTGAGGAGAACATGAGTAGTGCCAGCAGGCCATGGCACATGGAATCACCATATATTCTGGCAGATCTTAGGGAAAAGGCGAGAAAGAAGGAAAGTAAAATGTGTCACCCGGTGCCTAGGCCATGGGCTCCCTAAATTTGATCTCTAAATCCTTATAACGAAGGCCCGAAGAAACAGCAGAGTGAACACATCAAAGGGACCTAGTGAAAGTATCTGATAGAGTCAGGTAAAATTCAGAGTTTTTGCCTTCAAGCTCCAATGGCAATGCTCTAAAACCTATATTTTTCTAACCTTTTGACTGTGACTCATAGTACAAAATATACATATGTACTGTACATATACATATGTACCAGCCCAGTACGTATGTATAAAATTATGTGTCTCTACACACATTTACTCACATACACACATACTCAAGACACAAAACTTTCATTTTAAAATATGTGTCAGCCGGGCATGGTGGCTCAAGCTTTAATCTCAGTACTTTGGGAGACTGGGGTGAGAGGACTGCTGAGCTCAGGGGTTCAAGACCAACCTGAGCAACATGGCGAGACCTTGGTTCTACAATAAATCAAAAAATTAGTCAGGCGTGGTGGCACACACCTGTGGTCCCAGCTACTTGGAAGACTGAGATGGAAGGATGACCTGAGCCCAGCAGGTCGAGACTCCGGTGGCTGTGAGCGTGCCACTGCACTCCAGTCTGGGCGACAGAGTGAGACTCCAACTCAAAAATAAAAATAAATAAATAAATAAATAATGCACGTCACTCAGTTTCTGATCACATTGTGTACTGCACACACATTTTCAATTCTAACTCCATTTCCTTTTGCAAAATACATAAATAAATCAGTGCTGACTGCAACTCACATTTGACTCCACGGCCCACAAATGCTTTAGGACCAAACTGCAACTCCTCCCCAGTACTAAAGCCACTATGTTCTACTTCCTCAGGAAGAAGGCTGTTTATTTTTAATTTGTCCCTTAAAATTTGATCTCATCTCCCAAGTATCAAAACATCAGGTTGTAGCTCTCCGACTCCCTCAGCCTGCACTGACAAGGCTCCTAACAAAAATATCTTCTATGATAAGAAGCCACCTGTAACAGAGCAGATGAAGCCTGTGGAGAATTAAATGAACCCAGGGAAGAAAGCTCAAGGAGAACAAAGCCTCCACAGGAAAGTGCCACCATTACTTCAAAAATGCTTATTAGCACCCATTTCAGTCTGACGAAACTACAGTCTCCACAACCACATTCACTTTGCAGACCAGATGTCATCCTTAAGCCACTAACCCTTCGATGCCCTTCGTACAAACATGAAATCCTTATTTCTCAGTCTCTAAAGAGTAGGATGTGAATAACAAAAATTCTCTCTTCTCCCAAATGACACATATCCATTTATATTTGTCCCTTCTCTTCTTGCCTTCCTTGTGGATTCCCAACAATTATTCAATAAGATCATTTGTTAATTGCACTATTTGTGCCTGATATGCTGATGAAAATAACAGTCAGATGGCAAAGAAGTAACGCTGTAACACAGGGAAGACCAGACAAAACTCACTAGCCAACTGAATAACCTCTTTTCTCCCTCACCAGGGACAGAGGCTGATGAGCTCATCTTGGCAGAGGCCATTCTTACAAGTTATGCCAGTTAGTTCATGGCACTCTGTTCTCCTTGAGAGACTTCCACATCAATCTAGATGCTATAAAATTAACAGGCATAGCTCATACACCTCAAGTGTGCATACAACACTTGCTTTAAGACATTTATATTAAATACCCACAGAATACTCAGTTGTCAATTTGGTAATTCACAGCACAATTGAATGGCTATTTTTATTATTATTCGTAAAAATATTGAGCTGACCAAAAATACTTTCATCTTAACTGATCACTTTTAGTAATGGCAGGATTCATCTGAGCATCTATTATGTATTGGGGCATTTTGAGAATTATAAATAATAAAAACTTGGACCTATTCCTGCAGTAAGAATCTCACAGATTAATTGTATATTAAATGTTTTGTATTCAGCACAGAATTTTTAAAATTCGCAGAATTAACAAATCAGATTCATTAAATTCACCAACATTTACATAAATAACCTGAAGTACAGTAAGATTTGTGGATTTAGGACTGTCAACCAATCTTAAAAGGGAGTTTTGAAACACTGTTAAGAGATGAAGAAGCACTGGAAGAGGCTCATGGGGAAAGAGAGAAACCCTGGGGTTTCCTTATAAAGAAGTAATATGCTTTCTTTTTATAAGAAAAGTAAAGCTTTAATGAGAACTAAATTGGATTACAGTGTGTCATTTAGTCAAACTGCTTCGGTGTCTTAGCCAGAAAATACTAGGTGTGAGCTTAATAATTTGTAAGTAAAAAACAAACACAGAGTAAAGCAAACACAACCTTTTAGCTATCTAACGACGCTAATGACTGTATCTCAGGAAATGAGCCACAAGTACAACAATCAAATAGTGACAGGTTGACTATTTAGAATGTTCTTAAGAGACTGCTTAATTTCCCATATGTCAAGCTTTTTCTTGATTGACATCTTTAGAAACGGGTTCTTTTTTGCTCTAAATCTAAGATTGACACAAGGCATCACAATATAAGCTTCCACTTATGTTTTCCCCCAAATTGTTGATTCAGATATTTTTTTTTCCTCCACATGTATCTGGTGATAGTCTACCAGCTAAACTATAACTTACTTTAAGAAAAAAATGTTCCATTAGCTTTTATATAAAATGCAGACCAAATTTCAGGATTTAAAAAGTTCATCATCTTTGACACTTTCAGCACAACAAACACCTGCTTGTAGTGCTCAAAAGGAGCCTGCTAAATCATCCTTTGTCATATAAAAAATTTCAAAAACTCCAAGGGTTCTGTCAACATCCCTGATTGAGAGCTCTTCAAATTCCTGAAGAAGAAACCAAAGGAACACAGAGTCATGTAGGGATTTTCACTGCTTGATCAGAGGATAGAAAAAAGAAATTGTCAAACCTATGGCTAATCAGTAAAGGAAAGTAAATGGGTCTCTACATTAAACTGATTATACTACATCAAGTTTATATATTATCAAAACGGTTTGAAATTTAAGAAATCTGGGCTGAGCTCGGTGGCTCAGCCTATAATCAAGGCAAGTGGATTACCTGAGCCCACAGGTTCGAGACCAGACCAGGCAACTTGGTGAGACCTCGTCTCTACAATAAAATTTAAAAATAGCTGGGCGTGGTAGCACACATCTGTAGTTCTGGCTCCTTGGAAGGCTGAGGTGGAAGGATTGCCAGAGACCAGCAGGTCGACGCTGGGGTGGCTGTGAGCGTGCATGCCACTGCACTCCAGCTGGGGCAAAGGAGTGAGACTTCAACTCAAAAAAAAAGAAAAAGAAAAAGAAAGAAAGAAATCTGTTGGATTAATTAACCAGGAAAAGTATCAAGATACCAATAAATAATTAGCAGAGATGCCCAAGAAAATATTTTTACCACTAAACCAAGAAACTTAAATTAAAGCAAATGTTGGGTATAATTGTACCATGAAAAAATTTTTAATATGTAAAAATGTCAGCACCACATATGTTGAGGTTCTAGAGAAGCTCCTGTGTGGGATCAGGAAAGAAGCAGGGTAATTTACTACAGCATTTCAACAGAAGAGGCCAAGAAGAGTCATGTCCTCTGCCCTTCTAGAGGAGGATGGTAGACAACAGTCACCTGCAAAACTTACTAGTTCTTTGATTACATGAAAAATCACTCACGACCTTAGTCAATTTCTCTATAAACTCAAAAACGAACAGTACCTACTTTGAATCACTTAGACTAAGACAAATATAGTACTCCTTGCAATGCTGGTCAGGGCATGAAGAGGGCTCCTTGAGCTTGGTAGGAAAAGCTGACCCTGCAAACAGACAGCCTGTATTTGGATCTTGACTCAGTCATGCATTGTGTGTCTTTGAGCAAGTGAGCTAACTCTCTATGTTTCAGTTTCCTAATCTATGAAATGGGCATAAGACTGCACCCATTTCAAACAGGTTGAATAAAGCAAATGAGGTAATTTACATAAAACGCTTCTTAAAAGAGTGCCTGGTAGAGAGCAGAGATGTGCCAAAATTTGGCCTTGGTCCTGGTTTTATCCAAACATATTCGAAATTAGCCTAGGAAGATGGTAGAGCTGAATACTACTTCAAAGTAATTTCTCACCTCCCTGAATTTATGTGTATCACTGATCATGTGCTTACAAAGGTTGCCAACATCCATCCTTAATCAGCACAACAAGGTCACTAATGGCATGCTACTTGGATTTATAGTCAATATCTAAACATTAATTTTCAAATATAAATAATCATTCTAGATGTAACATAGAGTGAAAAATCTCCTAATGTGATTTAAATGTGAAATATTACCAAGTGTGTTATAAATATACATTTTTTTAATTACAAGAGTAAAATACTACAATGATGAATGGTGATTGTGAAAGCTGCTAATTATATATACAAAATCAATTATTAAAAACATTCAAATAGCTAAGTAAATGGGTAACTATATTAACTATTAATATGAGGATAAATAAGAGCTAATATTTATAGGGAATTCAACACAGGTCAGGATTCCTTTCAAGTGCCATGCATATATTAACTCTGCAATCTTTACAGAAAATGAGGAAACCAAGGCATAGAGAGGTTAAGTAACTTGCTCTAGATCATGTAGGTAGTAAGTGATAGAGAGGGTATAACCCAGGCAAATGGGCTCTGGAGTCTCTATTCTTAAGCATGATACCATGGTGCCTTTCAGTTGAAGGAGCAGCACATTAGTTACATAACTTTAGGAAGAACATTACATCTTCTTGAGGATATATACATAAATAAAGTCTAAATTCTGATAAATAAATCGGAGATACCAGAGAAGGGAAAAACATGTGGACATGCTCACTAGCACAGGAACATGGTTGCGCTAGCCTACTGGAGGATGGGAGGCCAGGTGCCGCAGAGATGAGCTTTCTCAGCCAGGACCCAGCTGACCTGACAGCTGACTACAGAGCCCAGCTCAGACCAACCACACTCTGGGTGTTGTTTTAAGCCACCAAGCTTGAAGATGGGTCTGAGTGATAAACATATGGGGTTCACAGAACTATACTCTCTATTCATGTGTACTTTAAACATGTCTATATTAAAGTATCAAATAATTTTTTTAAGTTAGCAATATCTAAATGGGCTGAATTTGGATCATGATATATCATTGAGAATGCATTACAGAAAATTAACATGTTTTTCCTGGGCATTCAATTGGACATGTGATTCAAAAAATAATAATCAATTTGAAAATTTAATTTGACTAATTTTTTAAGTCACTAATATTGAGTTTGTATCAATACAGACTGTTTGAATTATATACATGTATGTACATATACATCTCATAAGGATGTTTTGATTAAAGGCAGACCACACATACAACAGTGGCTCCATAAAATTATAATACTGTATTTTTACTGTAACTTGTCTATGTTTAATACACAAATATTTACCATTGTGTTCCAACTGCCTACAGTATTCAGGACAGTAACAAATTGTACAGGCTTCTAGCTTAGGAACAAAGGCCATACCATATATCCTAGGTGTGCAGGAGGTTCTGCCATCTAGGACTGTGTAAGTACATTCTAGGATATTCGCACAATGACAAAGTCACCTAACAATGAATTTCTTAGAATGTATTCCCATTATTAAGTGATACATGATTGCAATGCACATACATACATACATACAAATACACACAGAGAGAAAGCAGCAGAAATACATAAAGGAAGAGGAAAAACAGAGAATAAATTTCATAAATAAATTTACTGAAAAAACAGTACAGATGCTCAGTTTTTGGCAAGAATGGTGCATGTTTCACTTATACCCATAGTATCCTTGGATATATCATAATACATTTAACAATTTACCCATTGTTGAATATTTCACTGACCATTTTGTGAAGAATTTATGAATAAAGCTTTTGGGTTTCTCTTTCTCCTAGTGTTTTCAGCTCCTTAGCTCCTCATTGTAGAAGCAATAGGTTAATTAAAATAACTTAATTTGGTGCATCTGGATTTACCCTCTCAAGTTGGTGATACAGAAACAGATTCAGATATACTGCAGGTGCCAAGAAAAGGAATACACACTTTAAGAGATGTTATCTATGTGTTACTTTTCGAAGTTGAATTAGGGTAGCAATGTGTAGTACAGCATTCATTCAAAAGATGGCATTAATCAAATGAATGCTAGGGTCACCACGTGACAGGCAGGATGTGACAGGCACGGTTGTCGTTCAAGGGACACAAGACCATTTTGAAGTGGTATTTGAAATTTGAGAACATTTCAAAGTAATATATTCCATTATAGGATGTCAAAAAATAGTTTCAAAGGAAAAATTAACCACTTCTTCCTGAATCTCAAATAACTAGAAACCTATCCCATTTTGTCAACAGTGTATTTCCCTCAAAAGCCTTCTTTATACACATATACGAAGGACTTTCTTTTACCCTTTTCCTATTTTTTTTCCCAAAGAATAATAAGCTGACAAGGGAGGCATGAGTAGGCAACAGAACTTCCAACATGCCTAACAATTGCACCCATTTGTGATAAGTTTGAGACACATAGTACTGTGTGTGATGCATAAAAGGGGAGATCCAGGAGGTTACGCACAGCAACAATCCTGCAGTAGTTTGCCATAATCAGAATTGTCTGGATGCTGATGATAATCACTTTGAGCACTTCTTGTAATTGCAGAAGTCAAACGTGACTTATATTCATCTTTTGTTATCGGCATATGTTGAGTATTACAATTTTAATAGTTTTTTCCTTTCTTAAAATGTATACACATTTTGGGGGGCACTGTATTGAAGTGGCTGGATGGAAAGTTACTTTTATTGAGTCCACTATTCAGTTTTCATTTTTTTTTCCTTCAGAACCTAGTATTACTTCTCACATTTCTAATAAAACTTGAGGTTTTTAAACTCATCTTTCATGGAATTCTAAATAGTTTTTATATTTTTCTGTATCTAGCACATTTTGTTTTCCCTTTTAGGAAAATTTCATAACCACTTTAAATTTTTCATTTCTATTAAGCTTCGTTCAAAATGTACTCATTTGATGATGAGTTGATCTACTTACAAGAAAAATAACTCAATACTTGGGAAAGTTCTTTATATTGGCTCTTAGAATAGCAAAAAAACTAGAGAGTCAAACTTAAACTTTACACAAAGGTCCAGTTCTTTCATTCCCTGTATTTTATCTTTTCCTTTAATTTGAAAAAAAGTAATATATTCCACTATAGGATGTCAAAAAATAATTTCAAAGGAAAAATTAACCACTTCTTCCTGAATCTCAAATAACCAGAAACTGATCCCATTTTGTCAACAATGTATTTCCCTCAAAGCCTTCTTTGTACACATATACGAAGGGCTTTCTTTTACCCTTTCCAATTTTTTTCCCAAAGAATAATAAGCTGACACATTCCCCCGTAGCTTGTTATGTCTCTTTACCAATAATGTAACATGGACAACTCTTATGCCAATATGGATAGAGACCCAACTCAACATTTTCAATAGCTGGTACTACAAAGTACACCCAACAAACAGCCATATAAACATACTGATGTTTTTATTTCGATGAAAGAGTCCTACAAGTCAGGTTATAGACAACAGGTATATATGTATTTTTAATTTTCCAGTTTTTAAAATTTACTGAACTTAAATGTTAAACAAGCGCTCCAGACATATTTACAACATTTTAAAATTTATTAATGACAACAGTCAGTTGTTTATATAAAGTGGCCCTATTACTTCAAAGAACAGAATATTGGCTAATGTGAAAGCAGGTTTGAGTCCCAAAGAAACCATCTCTTAGCTGCCTCTGTTCTAACCATGGGCGATCATCATGGCATCTGCTTCATATTATTCTTGTTGCTGTTGTTGTTAATGAACATTAATTGAGTAGTTGCTATGTTCCAGTCACTCTGCAAACCCACTGAGAGGAGTATTACTACCATTTTGTATTCAGAAAGGTTAAAAAAACTTCATCAAGGTCATGCAGAAAACCAGAACTTAAATCCAGTCAGTCTGATTTAGGGCTGATATTTTAATCCAACACATAATCAAGATTTCACAGCATAGCTTGGAGTTAGATAGCCAAAAATTGGTGGCATATGCTCTCTGGAGAAAATTAAAATAGAGGAAGGATAAAAATGTACTAAAAGCTATTAGGACCATATTCAGTTTTGAATTACAACTTTAAAAAATATATTAGTTAAACCTCAAATTACATGAGGTAGTCTTTCATTAAAAATAAAAATCAGGCTAGGCACGGTGGCTCATACCTGTAATCCCAGTGAGGCGGAGGCAAGAGGATTGCCTGAGCCCAGGGGTTTGAGACCAGCTTGGGCAACTTGGTGAGACCTCATCTCTACAATAAATCAAAAGAAAAATTAGCTGGGCATGGTGGAGCACCCTTGTAGTTCTATCTGCTTGGGAGGCTGAGGGGGAAGGATCTCCTGAGCCCAGCAGGTTGAGGCTGCGGTGGCCATGAGCATGCCACTGCACTCCAGCCTGGGTCAGAGTGAGACGCTGACCAAAAAAAAAAAAAAAAAAAAAATTAAAATCCATCATGCTTACTATGACAGTATGAAATCAAAACTAATTCTATTATTCTTTTTCTCAAGTAAATAAAAGATTAGTGACAGAATGCAAGATAAGGAAAGGAAAATAAAATTTATTATTTTTAAAATTACTAAGGTTCACTGAAAAACTTGACTTTTAAGTATGATATTTAATATAGTATAAACAATTAAGTCAACCCTTGGGTCTCTTTAGAAGCCCAGAGAATACTGTTTATTCTTGTTGCTTCCTAGTACAATAAAATAATACAATAACACTCATATGGCTTTACTTAAAAATGTGATTTAAGGTCAAATTACTCAAAACAGATGTGCAATTCCCTTAGCTTACACAACCCTAGAGAAGACAAACATTATCTACTAAGTACTAAGAGAGTAAGAAGGTCAGAAATGTATTTGTGATGAATCACAGAGGCACTCAATGCTAAGTACACTCCATCTTCTACCTCAACAAAGTCCCCTTCACAGGGTTGTCAAGAGACACCACAAGAATCATTCCTGACATTCGTCACTATACAAACCACACTTTCATTCTCACTGATAATGAAATGGGAAGAAACATATCAGAATTAATAATATGGATTATCTTAAGTATTTTTATTCAAGGCTAATTTTTCTTTCAAATGATCAATACTTTGTGAATAACTCATACAAGGAATTGCTCTTAATTCAGGTGAAAAAAACAAACCAGGTACACATAAACACACTGGGTAGATCAGTAAAGCAATATGAATATAAGTGTGTAAGAATACAACGTTTATGACAACCTGCAGGGAAAATATAAGCTTGGTAGTAGGCCAGTGGTAATCTAGGGCAGTGTTACTGGGGTAATGGTGTGAACAGAGAGAGAAAGAGTCCAACATTCATGAGGAGAGTCCAACATTCATAAATGGGGTATTGAGTTACAAGGATTCTATATCTGAATGGATACTGAGAGGCTGGGGAGCTGGTGTCCAAAATGATTCTTAGCCTACATGATGTAAAAGAACAGTGATTCCATATTATGCTAACAACTGAATTTTATCTGGCAAAAAAGCAAAATAGTAAATTTTGTATTTCTATAGCACTAATCTTGCATACTCTGAGTATAACAGGCACTCAATTCACAATGCATTGTGAACAAGAAATGGAATGAATGCATCTTAAAATCACTTAATGCATCTTATTTTCTTCCTTTACATTGTTTTCTTTATCATTTATACACAATTGACACACTAGGGAGGAAGAGCAAACTTTAGCTGTTTCTCAGGAATCCCTACAATACATTCCAAATTTCTGAGCAAATAATTCAAGGTCTTAGTAGTCTATAATTAGAACTCTATCTTTGACCACTCCTTAAATCTACTATGCACATGTACTGAGTTATCACTGTCCAGGTCTGGTAGACATCACTGATTCAAAGTAGAACTCAAGTCTCATTCTTGGTGTGGTAGAAAGATAATGATGTTGTAATGGTGTGAACAATGAGAGAGATAGTCGAACATTCACTAAAGGCAAACTGAAAAGGGGCACTAAAGCTAGCTCAGAAAGGAGGGGTGCTAGTGATGGCTCTCCAGAGGAAGGGATCTCTAGGCTGAGTCCTCCAGGATGAGGAGCAAACCAAGCCTGAGGTGGAAGGAGAATGGAACTAGGGACTCAGCATTCATTCATTCCGCAAATGCTTGTGAGCCTCTTACAGATAACAGACACTGATATTGGGCATATCCATGACCCTTCAGAAGCTTCCAGTCTAACAGGGTAAGCAATCACGTAATCAAATAATTAAAAGTTGTATGTCAGAGACATGCTCAAAGCCCTAGAAGGAAGAGAGTTACACAGTGGGAAAAAAAACCTGAAAATACAATTTAGGATTATTGTCAGGGTAAATTAAAAACTAAACTGGACCATCAATGAGAAATTGTAAAGCACACATAAATGCAAGTAAATTATCAATGCAAGTATATCATCAATATCTTGGAGGGTGAAGAAATACTTGTGATTCACTTTATTCACTGGGCAAACTTCAGAAGAACTAACCAGCACTCAACAGCTGATATCAAGATGTGATTTAACCACAGGAGGAACAGTATGTCCACAGATGTTTTGGGAATCACAGTATGGCTTTCCAGGATATCAACTGGGCTCTTCCAAGAGTAATAGCAGTTCACATCAAAATGCTTTGTTCTTTACAGCGTGGTGCTTTGCTTTTATAAAAACGTCTTTCAAGAACTGCGTTGCTGCCTTAAATGGTATTCCAGGGAGCTGAACTTCCACCTTACACACAAACGGGACAGATACTTCAAAACTAACCATATTGTGAGGGGTTTGAAAGCTGCTTTACCCCCATGAGAGTAAACTGCCAGAGAGGCAGTTCTTTTGGAGAGTATTTTAAAGACCATCTTTAAGCCTTTTCATTAGGCAGAATTATCCCCACAGAGTGTGAGACTCAGAGGAGAAAATCAAACTAAAGGCAAAGAATATTTCAAAATTGTTGAGAAAAAAATCTAAAATGGTTTTATAATATTTCAAATAAAAATCATCCAGTTGATTTAATATTTTAAATTATCAGACAGTATATTGACTGGTAGTCAGTGAAATGAAGAGATGAGAAGATGGGGTACCATCTATTTAGAATTAAGTCTTCTCAGTTACATGGAAAATTAAATCCTAGAGAATACGTAAACCAAAACAAAAATCTAAGCAGCCAAAACAAATATCAAATTTATTCAGGTGACTCAGAACCTATACTTAACCACACACACAAAAATTATGTTATCTGGTTTCCACACCTTCACAAGAAAGAAGCGATTGCCAAAGCAGATGCCCAGGCAACAACGAGAAAACTCATTTGTCCAAAAGAAAGATACTATAAAATAAAACAGGACAAGTTCAAGCAGAGCAGCTGGCAGTAGTTAAAAGCTTAAGTAAGCCACTATGTTGTAGCAGGTCTGGGGGAAAACATTTGTGTTCTTAGTGATGGCCTTAACTTACCACAAACAGGTTAATTTCTGTTCAATAAGGCAGGGAGGTGCCTGACAGAGTTTAGAATGATTTTCCCACAAAAGCAGTAAAACAAGTCTTCGTACTAAAGGATGGCTACTTGTCAGCCATCTCAAAAATTTAGCTCTCTAAAACAACTTCATCTGCTGAGGCTTAAGACTGCCATGCCATAGTGCAATTTCAGCTTCAGCTTCAATTTTCATTTCAGAACCTTTAGCTTTCATGATCAGGTTACAAAGATTAACCTGCACATGGTCCAATCTCTACCCCAAGGGAAGAGACAGGGTCCTTAGTTTTTAGGGTATCCTGATGCACATGTCAGCAGTTAGGAGCTTAAGAGGAACAACCCCATGTGGTCAGACATCCCATGAGCTGATCCTCATGGCCCCAGAGGAAGCATCCAAAAATTACCTGCATTAGAACATGCTCAGAGAAATCAACACTCCTAAAAATGCTGTCACCTTAATGGCCACTTGCCACTTCAGGAAGAAAATACCGGCCGGGCTTGGTGGCTCAGCCTGTAATCCCGCGCTTTGGGAGGCCAAGGTGAGTGAATTGCCTGAGCCCGCGGGTTCAAGACCCGCCTGGGCAACTCAGGCAATAAGACCTCATCTCTACAATAAATCAAAAAAACTAGCCGGGCGTGGTAGCGCGCGCCTGTAGTTCCAGCTACTTGGAAGGCTGAGGCAGAAGGATCGCCGGAGCCCAGCAGGTCGAGGCTGCGGTGGCCAGGAGCAGCCACTGCACTCCAGTCTAGGTGACAGAATGAGACTCCGACTCAAAAAAAAAAAAAAAAAAAAGAAAGAAAGAAAATACCATTTCCTTCCTTGGAAAACTTAAAATCTAAAAAACTTAAGGCCTCACCATTCACCTATCCATGTGAAACTACCAAACCAAAGATCAATTAATTCAAAACCATAGTTTATATTACATTTTGATACTTTAAAAAAAGACAAACACTTAAGCAAAAAGGATGATGAAACTGTGAGCACTAATCCTATTACCAAACTTTTCCCCATTCTAAAGCTAATGGCAGAAAGCTAATTGTGACTATAAGAAGGAGTACACAGAAATCTCCCTTAAGAGGTATGCTCATATTTCATTTTTCTTCTAGTCAAAGTTTGTACTGCGACTTCTAATAACTTAACAAACTAACAGGTGGGCTAGGTGTGGTGGCTCATGCCTATAATCCCAGCACTTTGGCAGGTGGAGGTGAGAGGATTGCGTGAGCCCAGGGATTCGAGACCACCAGCCTGGGCAACTTGGTGAGACCTCATTTCTACAATAAATAAAAAAAAATTAGCTGGGCTTGGTGGTGCACACCTGTAGTCCCAGCTACTTGTAAGGTTAAAGTGGAAGGATTGCTTTCCTCCAGCAGGTCAAGGCTGCAGTGGCCATGAGCGTGCCACTGTACTCCAGCCTGGGCAACAGAGTGAGATTCTGACTCAAAAAAATAAAAAAACAGAAAAACAATTTTAAAAAACTGACAGGTCATAGGTATCCTCAGGTAACTTACCCAGTTACCTTATTGTTCTGAAATTCCCTGCACAATAAGGCCTGTGGCAGGGAATATCAGAATTCTGTATTAATAAGATGAGAGTCATTTCCTCTTTAGAGTCAAACAAAGATGAAATTTTTCTGAGAGTCACATGTATTGAGCAACTTCACTTAGTATGTTCAATATCATAGAGACAGCATTCAGTCTTAGCAGAACTAGTTCCAGTAAAAGTATCGTTTTTCCAACTTCCTATTTTTTTCTTACCCTACATTTTTTTGTACCTCCAATCATTTGCTTAAAATTTTAATCAACTAAATCAGAGAAATCCCTGGAAAGTATCCATGGATAAAATTCAAGTGCTCCATGAACTTGAATGAAAACAAAATTGTAACTTATTTTTCAATACCTTCTAAATGAATGTAGCATTTCCATCAAATATAATATAGATAACAAATTACAATAATTCTTCTGACTTTGTCATCAGTAAAACATGACAGAGATTCTCATGCCATGTTACCAGGTTACATTCACTTAAATTTACATTCACATTTGAAATTATTAAAGTGAACAGACCTACTGCTAGAGCTCATTGTTAGTACACTGATAAAAACATTTATCATATCACAAATTTAGGTTTTTTTTTAAGATTTTTTAATTTTAAAGATATGTGGTATAATTCAGGATTAGGTACACAAAAGGTCATCACATAGGTAAAGTTTGGGATGCCCTTTGGTCCCTATTTTGCCTAGTTTGAGATTAGACACCTTTATTGACGTTGTTCTCCCTTCCCACCCCACCCCGCCCCCCCGACTCCCAGTCCCAGGCAGTATCCTGCTACAGCCAAACTTTTATTTATAGTATGATGGTAATTGTTCCGGGTCCAGTTATGAGTGAGAACATGTGGTACTCTGTTCTTTGTTTCTGTGATAGATCACTGAGTATTATACTCTAAATCCATCCAAGTTGCTATGAAGTCCCTGTTTGTCCTACTTTATGGCTGCATAATATTACCTCTTGTATATGTATCACATTTTTTAATCCAATCCAGATTCAAGGGCAGCACGGCTGGTTCCATGTTTTTGCTATTGTGAACAGTGCTGCAATAAACATGCGTGTGCAGGTATGTTTTTTCTAGAATGATGTGAGTTCCTCTGGGTATAGGGGATTGCTGGATCATATGGAAGGTCAATTTCTAGTTCTCTTAGAAATAGCAACACCAGGCTGGGCTCAGTGGTTCAGCCCATAATCCCAGCACTTTGGGAGGCCGAGGTGAGTGGATTGTCTGAGCCCGCAGGTTCGAGACCAGCCCAGGCAAATTGGCAAGACCTTGTCTCTACAATAAATCAAAAATAAGCCAGGCATAGTAGCATGCTCTTGTAATTCCAGCTACTTGGAAGGCTGAGGTGGAAGAATCGCCAGAGCCCAGCAGGTCAACGTTGGGGTGGCTGTGGGTGTGCCGCTGCACTCCAGCCTGGGCAACAGAGTAAGACTCCAACTCAAAAAAAAAAAGAAAAAGAAAAAAATAGCAACACTGTTTTCCATAGAGGTTGAACTAGTTTGCATTCCTACCAGCAGTGTAGAAGCATTCCCTTTTCTCCATATCCTTTCCAGCATCTGTTGTTTGTTTTATTAATGATGGCCATTCTTACTGGGATTAGGTGGTATCTCAATGTGGTTCTGATTTGCATTTCTCTGATGATCAGTGAGGCTGAGCACTTTTTCATGTGTCTATTGACTGCTCATATATCTTCTTTTGAGAAGTGTCTATTCATATCTTTTGCCCACTTTTTAATGGGGTTGTTTCTTCCTTGCAGCATGTTTGAGTTCCTTTAGATCCTGGATGTTAGGCCTCGTCAGATACACAGTGGGAAATATTTTTTCCCATTTTGTGGACTGCCTCCCCACTCTCTTGACGGTTTCTTTTGCTTTGCAAAAGTTTTTCAGTTTAATGAGGTCCCAATTCTCTATCTTATCTCTTATAGCATGGACATTTGGGGTTTTGACCAAGAATTGTTTGCCTACTCTGATTTTTGTAAGGGTGTCTCCTATGTGTTCTAAGATTCTTATATCTTGAGGTTTTACGTTTAGGTCTTTGATACATTTAGAGTTAATTTTTTGTGTGGTGATAGGTAGGCCTTCTATTTCAATCTTCTGCATATGGTCAGTCAGTTTTCCCAACACCATTTACTGAGTAAGTTCTCCCCTCCCCAGTGGTTGTTAGTAGAGGCTTTGTTGAAGATGGGTTGGTTGAGAAATTGAGGCTTTGCTTCCAGAATCTCTATCCTGTTCCATTGGTTCATATACCTGTTCTTGTACCAATACCAGGCTGTTTTGATTATTGTAGCCTCATAGTAAAGTTTAAAGTCTGGAAGTGTGATATCTCCCACTTCATTTATTTTGCTAGAAATTGTTTTGGTTATTCGTGGTCATTTATGTTTTCATATGAATTTCTGTATTGTCACTTCCCGGTCTGAGAAGAATCATGTTGCTAATTTAATGGATATTGCATTGATTCTGTAGATTTTCTTTGGTAAGATGGACATTGTAAAAATGTTTATTCTTTCTATCCATGAGCATGGAATATTTTTCCATTTGCTTGTGTCTTCTTGGATTTCTTTGAGCAGTGTTTTGTAGTTCTCATTGTAAAGGTTTTTCACTTCTCTGGTTAGGAAGATACCAAGGTATTACACTTTTTTTGTGGCTACTGTGAATGAGATTGTGCTTTTTATTTGGTTCTCTACCTGTTTGTTGTTGGGGTATAAGACTGCGACTGTCTTTTGCACATTTATTTTGTACCCTGACACTTTGCCAAAGTCCTTTATCAGTTCAAGGAGGTTTTAAAAGATTTTCTTGGATTTTCGAGGTATAGGATCATATCGTCAGCAAAGAGGGATAACTTAAACTTCCTCTTTTTCTATTTGGATACCCCTGATTTCCATCTCTTGTCTAATTGCTCTAGCTAGGACTTCCAACACAATGTTGAACAAGCGGACAGCCTTGTCTTGTTCTGGTTTTTAGGGGAAATGCTTCCAGTTTCTGTCCATTTAGCAATATGCTGGCTGTGGGTTTATCGTAGATGGCATTCATTATTTTGAGGTATGTTCCTTCTATGCCTAGGTGTTTGAGGGATTTTATCAAGAAGAGATGCTGGATTTTATCAAAAGCTTTTTCTGCATCTAATGATATAATCATGTGGTTCTTGTTTTTACATCTATTGATGTATTTAATTACATTTATGGTCTTGCAGATGTTGAACCAGTCCTGCCTCCTGAGGATGAAGTCTGCTTGGTCACGGTGGATGATTTTTGAGATGTGTTATTGGATCCGATTTGCAAGAATCTTGTTGAGAAATTTTGCATCTATGTTCATTAGGGATATTCACCTATAGTTCTCTTTTTTGTTGGATCTTTACCCTGCTTGGGTATCAGTGTGACATTAGCTTTGTAAAATGATGAGAATTCCATCTTCTCAATAACCTGGAATACTTTCAAAAGAATTGGTATCAGCTTCTCCTTATATGTTTTGTAGAATTCACTGGAAAGCCGTCTGGACCAGGATTTTTCTTTTCTTTTTGTAGGTAGTTTTCTTATGACAGAGTCAATCTCCTTTGTTGTTACTGGTCTATTTAGTATCTCAATATCTTCTTGTTTCAACCTTGGGATGTCCTCCATTCCATTTAGGTTATCAAGTTTGTTTCCATACAGGTGTGCATAGTAATCTCTGACAATCTTTTGTATTTCTTTGGGGTCAGTTGTGATTTGATCATTTGCATTTCTGATTGCATTTATTTGGCTTTTTCCTCTTTTCTTGGTCATTCTGGCTGGGGGGGGTCCATCAATCTTGCTTATTCTTTCAAATAACCAGTTTTTTGTTTTGTTGATTTTTTTCTAAAATATTTTTGTCTTCTATATCCTGTATTTGGGCTTTTACTTTGGTGATCTAGATTCTTCTGCTACAGTTAGGGTTTTGGTGGTCTTGTCTTTCCAGCTTCCTTAAGTGATTTGCTAGGCTGTTAACTTATGATCTTTCCATTTTTTTATGTGTGTTTGTAGAAATATAAATTTTTCTCTTAAAACTGATTTCATGGCATTCCAGAGGTTTTGCTAAGATGTTTCTTCATTTTCATTTGTTTCCAAGAATCTTTTAGCTTCTGTTTTGATTTCTGTGTTGACCCAGTAGTCATTCAGCATCATGCTGCTTAGTGTCTGTGTCTTTGTGGGTTTTGGGGAATTTTGTTGGTGTCGATATCTATTTTTATTTCATTGTGGTCTAAGAAGATGCATGGCAGAATTTTGATCCTATGAAATTTGTTTATGCTTGATTTGTGGCCGTGGCTGTGATCAATCTTGTAGCACGTTCCATGTGGTGATGAGTAGAATGCATATTCTGTGGTTTTGGGTGGAGTGTTCTGTAGGTGTCTATAAAGTCCATTTGGTCAAGTGTCAAGTTGAAGTTCTGAATCTCTTTGTTGATTTTTTTCCTTGATGATCTATCTAAGGTTGTTAGTGGGGTATTTAAGTCCCTATAATAGTGTTGGAGTCAATATCTTTTTTTAGTTTACTTAGTAGTTGCTTTATAAATGCTGGTGTTCCTGTGTTGGGTGCATATATGTTCAGGACGGATATTTCTTGTTGATGGATTGAAACACTTAAAATGCAGTGTCCTTCCGTATTTTTTTTTTTAACTTTTGATAGCTTAAGGGTTGTTTTGTCTGATAGTAAGATTATGACTCCTACCTTCTTTTGTAATTCATTCACCTGGAAATTTGTTTTCCATCCCCAAACTTTGAGTCTGTTTGCATCCCTTGTGGTGAGATGAGTTTCCTGGATCCAGAAAATTATTGGGTCATGGTTTTTTTCCAGTTTGCTATTCTGTGTTTTTCAGTGGTGCATTAAGTCCATTCACGTTCAGGTTTTTTATTGAAATTTGATTGTTTATCCTCATCATGAGGTTCTTATAAAGTTTTTTCTTTGTTCATTTGTTTTCTTTTAACTTTTGGGTTGATGTATGTGTATGTTTTCAAGTTTGCAGTCACGATGTAGTCTCTGTTGATTCTGTGTTCTCTTGGGAAGTGCATGGTCATTCTTCTTTTTCTTTTTTCTGTGCTTAATAGCTTTTTAAGCATCTCCTATAGAGCTGGTCTGGAAGCTGTATAATCTCTTAGGGATTGGGTATCTGGAAAGAATTTTAGTTCTCCATTGCTGATGAAGCTGAGCTTGACTAGGTAGGAAATTCTTGGCTGAAATTGTTTATCTTTGAGAACTTTGAATATTGGACTCTAGTCC